>SNQJ01S0286202.1:0-10964 GCA_010110895.2 Picea sitchensis
GAAGCCTCATTGTTAATATTCCAGATGTTGGGTGTCATTTCAACTAAAGTGCAACATATGAGGAAAGCACACTCTCTCTCAAACAAATTCTGAAACTTTGCCTCCTCTGTTGTAGTTGTGGTACCACCCATATTCTTCTTCCTATTGGGGAATTGTCCAACATGGTGCCCCAACTTCTTACAAACAAATCACTTCACTTTTCCCATATCTCTCTTCTGACCACTGCTTCTCCCTCCTCCCTGTGGTCGGGCCCCAAACTTGGGACCCTTCTAATCTCCCCGATCGACCTTATTCTTTCCCTTTGTCCAAAGAGAAAGATCCTCATCACCTTGCATTGTCTATTATTGATGTATAGAAGATTCTGGTACAAGTCTAGTCTCCTTCTGGACGAATTCATCCCACATCCTCTCCCATGTGGGCATGACCTCCCTGGCAACAATTCCACTAACGAATGGACCCCGTGTTTTGGTAAAGTTGTTTACAGTTGTACTGACCATAGAATCTAGGTCCACCACCTCTCCAATGGCTCCAAGATCGTTTCTAGTCTAGGTGTATCGAACAAGGAAATAAGTCACCGACACACTCTTGAGCATGCGAATGTCCCTAATTCGATCATGGAGAACCATCTTTCGGTTCTCATTAGAGCTCTCATAAATATTACATAGATATGCCCACATCTCAAATGCATAATCTTTCCTATTCAAGTGGGGAATGATATGATCCCACACTGCATCACATATCATCCTCTTTTCCTTGTTGTTCCTCTTCCTTAACTCTACTAACAAGACGATAGTAGTAGCAGTAGGAATAGGAACAGGAACAACTGCCTCAACTATATCCCATAGTTCGAGGTCCTCCAAGACAAAGAAGATCCTATCCTTCCAAGGCGACTAGTTTCCATCACTAGCTAGCCTATCCTCCACACACATCTGAGATGATGACATCACTACCGACTACACTCAAATTGATGCTCCAACTGCAAATGAATGTTTCCTCACTCCTTTCAACACAAGTGTGAAAAGAGGAAAAAAAACATGATGCAAATCCCCTTCCCTCCAAAGGTATTATTGACCTCCCAGTCTTCGATCGTTGAATTCCTAATTCAGAGTGACTCCTTGGTTCCCTATGGGCACTCGAAACTATCTTACCCACACACATAGTCTCTTTCGCAAGTGACCACGGCTATGACCGTGATTCTACTTCCTTCATGTTTCGGACTTCGGGGATATCTAGAATCCTTTCTTCACTCCTTCCTGAAGCACTCATCTTTGAGTCTCTTAAATCACGCCACGCATCTCCTCAGATTCACTGGCCCCACAAGGGTTCATACTTCACGACCCTGTGAAACTCTAGGACTTTCACTCACAACCTCCAATATCCCGATTATCGATTCTTGGATCTCGTCACCACACGCTCTCCTATGATCAATGGTCAGAATTGAATCTCAACTTTGGACCCCACGACACAGTCTTCATCAATTTTTCAACTTGTTGAACCTCCAAAGTAACGAAATACTTCTTGGCTCTCCTCCTTGCAACTTCACCAGATCTAATGGTCTGGGATTGTTCTTCTCCTTATGAGAACGAATCTTGTTCACTGACGTTGAGTGAAGACTCCAAGGACTCCTCCCCTTGAAGATTTTTTTCTCTCTCCCTCTTGAGATTTCCTTCTCTGATTTGTTCCTCTGAACAATCTCTTTGACACTTAGTCGAGAATTTGTCCTGCGCACACTTTGCAGCAGATCTCTCTCCACACTTCAATATTTGTGGTTAGTCTTGGCAACTTTTTTGGGGGGAACACAATCCAACTAAAACTTTCTACATACATACATTGTTCTCTGCATCTCCCAGCCCTTAGCTTACAATGGCACAACCACTACAATAGTTATCAAGAACAATTAACAACCACTTTGCCTAGAACAACCCACAACAACCCTTACTGGGAAATATTACAAAGATTTATACAAGGGGTGCTCTTCGAGCATTCTCTCCAACTACTCTATGCTACCTTAAATTGAATTGAAAGATATCAACTACTTAATGCTTATTACAATAAATATTGTGTCAGATGGATAAGAGTGCAAGCTCCAAATTTGTACTGTGATCTGATCCATAAAAAAAAATGCATTCCCCCATGATCTTCCATGATGGCTCAACCTCTAATATTTAAATAAATTAATAACTAAAAAAGGCTTTGTCATATATCACATTAATACATTGATCATTTGAAATTCAAAATGTTTCAAAATGTGCACTAGTGCACCCAGGTATCTTTCACGCTTGTGATTTGTTGGCGAAGATCCTGCATCAAAACACCAACTTCACTCCTAGAAATATGGGTGTGAAAAGAGGTCATGAAAAATCAACCTCAATCCTACCACATAGGTGTGAAAAGAGACTGACCAAAATGTCCACAAACTATTCTATAACCCTCCTCAAAAATATTCTAACTAACTTCCACCAAACTTTGTCAATGGTTGTCCACAAAATATGCCCAAAAGGTGTATAAAGTAGTCCACTCATATGTTGTCCAAAACTCAACAAAAATCAGCCACCAAGCTCTGATACCATGAATATTTTCTAGGTCCTATCAAGATTCCAAATAGGTTTGTCTTTGACCTCAAGTTGGCTCTAAGTTTCAACTGTCTAACAATGGTTTGTTATTGTTTTAGGACAACAAATTGTTCAGTAAATTCTTCGTTGATTTGTTACAATTACATAGGCCATTTAGGTGCTCTAACATGTAGTTGTTTTCACCAAGGGTTAGCACATGCATACCAAAATATATGTAACACACCTAGAAATGTTTACTACTAAAAATACATTAGTTCTAAACTCTAACATACATGAAAATGAACACATGTATTTTTAGTCAACATGACCCTGGATAAAACCCCCCGGGGAAAACTAATTTGGAATATGTGTGTATATATAGGGAGAATAGAAGGTGTAATACATCAAGTACAATAAAAAAAATAACCTGATACAATATCAACTTGATACAATCTACAAACAATCCCAACTAAAGCAAGTGTTCCCTAGGATGGTGTGCCCCCCCAAAAAGTTGTCAAGACCACTGAAATGTATCTCTCTACCAATTGGAATCTCTGATGGAGAAACCCTCCCACAATAATATGATACTAATATGTATCTTCCCTCTGAAACAGATCTCACTGCAAACTGATCTCTCAAAGTCCTCCCTGTCAATGATGTGCCCTCCTCCAAGCATGAACCTCTCCACTAAATGAATGAGGACCTAAGATTGTTGGCTGCTTCCATGGATAGAAGCACCCAATCTTTCCTCAACCATAGCCTCAAACCTCATCCCCGTGATCTCTCCCAAACTCTCCAAGTGAAAAAATGAGTGAATGAGTTCCTCCTTTCCCTTTTCACCCATCTTGAACCTCCATAAGGAAACCTAAACTTTGGGCAGTTGATATCATCCAATCTCATGTCCAATAACTGGTTGAGATCATCCCATAATAATGTCACTCTCAAACCCACTTTGGTTTAAGTTCCCTAAGATCACTTTATGTCTCCAAATTCACCCACAAAGTGAATTAATAGTCACTTAGGCTAAGATGACCAAATTTCACTTTTGACTTAAATCTCCTAAGTCAAAGTGAAATTAGAAACAAAGTACAAGGAACAAAGTACATAGTAATTCCCACATGTGTTTAGGATATCACAAACACATGGGGAACACTTCCCAAGGTACATTATCTCAATAGTATCAAGGGTCAATCCTATCCATCTATCAGAATTAAGGTTTTCAAAAGAATTCATTTGAAAGGATCAATTAGAGAACTAGTGTTTCTGAAGAAGATATGTTTGAGCGAGATAATGAGTGTGAAAATTGAGAACCTGAGATGATCAGGGTATTTGATCGGTAGTTTCATTAGTTGTTAGATATTGCGGGAAGTTTGTTTTAGAAACAATTATTTGGGATGATTCGTGCAGGTATTTCAACTTTTTTAAGGAGGATAGATATCCTTGTAGATTTTAACCTTGTGCAATAAATTTCTGCAAAAAAATTCTTAATTAAAATAGAAAAGATACAATGACACACACACACACACACACACACACACACACACACATTATAGAGATATTTTACCCTAGGAACCCAAACTAGGAAAACCAACAACTTGTTCAAAGCTTCACCTCTACTATTTTATTCATCATCTTCTTCATAGTTTAAAATACAATATATATAGGATCTCATAGCTTCAAAAACCCATAATATATTGGCCTATATTATGCAACAACCCTAATTCCTTAAATTAAATTATAAAACCATAATAAAAAATCATGTGCCGAAAAACCACTAAAAATGGACCCATGACCCCTCCTTGCTCCCATATCAATGTAAAATCCCTGGGAACAATATTGCAAGAAATATAACACATTCCTGACATTCTCCCACTTGTTTTTTTCTTTGAATATAGGGGTATATAGGATTACATAGTCAACAATCTAGGGAAACAATGCCCATTATTTCTCTACACCAGGAGAAGTTATTAGTGATCACAAACTTTGTCAATGAATTTTCAACATTATTCAAAGTGTCCACCTTAATCAGTAACACCTTCATATCTTCAATCATCTCTTTAATAAAGTAATAATAAACATCAATATGCTTTCTATTTTAATGATAAGTCAGGTTCTTCGCTAGGAATATTGCACTCTAACTGTCACAGTCTATCCTTACATCTTGCTATGCCAACCCAATACATGAACACAATATATCTAGACATATTTATTACTTGCTTTCATGACTAGATGCCATGTATTCAAATTTTGTAGTTTAGATTCCTAGTACAAACTATCTTTTTCTCATCCAACTGATTAATCCTCCAAACAGGTTAAACACATACACACTTGTAGATCTTTTGCAATCCAAAATTCAAGCCCATTCTGCATCAAAAAATACATGTATTTCCAAAATTTTGTCCAATATTGGTCTTCTTTGGTAGTACAATCCATAGCTATTAGTTCCACACAAATACCTAAAACCCCTCCTTACTATTGTCTAATGCTCCTTCCTTGGTTTCGACATATACTTGCTAAAAAATATCACTGCTTGTGCAATGTCCGGTCTAGTACAAACTATTGCATACATAAAACTGCAACTTCACTCACATAGGAACACGAGACATGTCCTCTTCCTCTTCACGTGCCTTTGTAAACTGATATGTATGTAAATTTACACCTACAGGAATAATAACCTTAATCTTCTTACATTGTTGCATATTAAACCTATGCAATATTGTCTAGACATATTTCCTATGATTTAACTAATTTTTTTTGTTTTCTCGATCTCTTTTAATTTCCATGCCCAAAATGAATTTTTTAGCATCGATATCCTTCACATCAAATTTAGAGGAAAATTGAGTTTTCACATCCTGGATAATCTCCTTGTTGTTTCCTATTCGCAACATTTCATCAACATACAAAACCAAATGAATGAGATGATCATGGTTTAATTTGAAATACACTCAATGATCTACTTTGCTGATTGTTAAGCCAAGTACCAACATATAAGTATCAAATTTTTTATACCACATCCTTGGTGATTTCTTTAACCCATACATGGACTTTTTCATCCTGCATAATAACTCTTTTTTTCCCTTCACAACGAAGCCTTATGGTTACTTCATGTGTATTTCTTCTTCCACATACCCATGTAGGAATGGTTTATTTACATCCATCTGTTCTAATTCAAAATAAAACACAACAACAATAGAAAAAATAAATATTGTAGAAGTTAACTTGGCAACATGAGAAAACATTTCACTAAAGTCAATTCCCTCTAGCTAGGAATAACCTTTTGCTACTAACCTAGATTTTTGTTTCTCCACTTTTCCTTCTGCATTCAGCTTCTTTCTAAACATCCATTTGTTTCCAATGGGATTTCTTCGATTCATCAACTCCACTAAATCCCAACCCTCATTCTTATCTAAGGATACCATTTTTTCAACCATGGCCTTTTTCTAGAGTTTACATCATCTAAATCCACTACCTCCATAACAATTCTAATATCATCATCAATAATAGACAAATAAAAATTTTAACAAAAAATAGGTGGAGTATACCTTTCCATTTTCCTTCTTCTCGAGCTGATATCCTCAATACTCGGGTATGACGCTCTTTTTCTTTTGATTCATGTTCTTCTATAGAGTCTGATTCATTATTCTTCAATTCAAACTATGTATTCTCTTATTCTTCTTCCCTTGGTAAGAATTTTTCTTTGACAACATCTTTTATTTCTCTAAATACCATGTGTCGGCTATACACTACCTTTTTAGTTTCTCTGTTCCAAATCTTATAACCATTCATACCATCTTCATAAGATACATGTTTCAACATTTTTATGTAGAATACTCATGTTTTTCTTTGGAATGTGAACATATACATCACAACCAAATACCCTTATATGTGTGAGAGAGGGATTCTTACCAGTGCATACCACGTGTGGAGTATTCTCATCCAATGTTGATGAGGGTGATTGATTGACTAGGTAACATGTAGTGCCTAGTGCCTCTTCCCAAATTTCATGTCCTAACACGACACCATTGAGAATGCACCTTTATTTTTCCATCAACGTCATGTTCATCCTTTCTGCAACTCCATCCTACTGAGGTGTATATGGAGTAGTATTGTACCTTTCTATATCATACTTCTTATAGAATTATTTAAATTAGTTTCTACAAAATTATCCACCATTATCAATCCTTAGCACCTTAATTATTTTATCTATTTGATTCTCCACAAGATCCTTAAACTCTTTAAACCTATAAAAAACTTTGTATTTCTTCCCGAGGAAATAAATCCATGTATTCCTTGAGAAGTAATATATATATGAGATATAGTACACACATTTTCCCAGTGAGGGAACTGACACATGTCCAAACACATCACTATGCACCAACTATAAAATTCCCTTTGCCCTCATTGCACCAAAGGGGAATCTTACCTGATTCTACTTCCCATATATGCAATGTTGATAGAAATCAAAATCTAGAGAGCACTTAGACAAAAATTCAACCATACATTTACCATGTAATAATCAAAGGCCCTTCTCTCCGATATGTCCCAGTATTTGATGCCAAAGTACGATATTTTCTTCAGAGATTGTAAAATTGTTTTTTTATTCAATTCCAATCCCAGGAACAATGGAACTATTGTACCCATAAGTAATAGTCATTTCATGTATCTTATATATATTTCCAATTTTAAATCCCTTGAACAACACCATTTCTCATCGAACCATCCTACAAGTTTCTTTCTCAAACACTGTTTTTACCCCTACATGATCCATTTTTCTTAAAAAAAATAAATTTTTGGCTAATCCTGGGATCTAAAGAACACAATGAACCATTCTAATCCTGGGATCTGAAGAACACAATGGCTTTATATTTATCACCTAGGAAAACATCACCTCCATCATACTTTTCATATTTCAAAAACCACTACCTGTGAGGAGTCATATGAAAGGATGCACCCATGTCGACCAACAATGCTTCATGATATGCAAGTGTGGTTGAAGAATCCAATTACAAATCCCCTCCTTCCATGAATGTTTTTTGTTTTATAGAAGGAGCACCTTCATATATATTCCCTCTCTCAACACTTTTGGATCTACATTGTTTCTTGTTGTTCCCTTCTTTTCCACATCTCTAACATACCTTTACAAATTTTATAGGACATTTATGTCATCCCTTAGATTTATATATCTCGCTTGATGAATTATATCTATTTATTTCTTGGGAGCATCATCTTGCAAATAAGGCATTTGTTCTTTGTCCTTCCATGTTTTTCCATCTCATCTCCTCCAACAATAAGGATGAGGCCATGTCATTGAAAGTTAAAGTAGTTGTATTACTACCTATGGTCACAACCATACCATCCCATTAATATGGTAAAGAGAAAAATAAAGTGATACACTTATATTCACTAGAAATATTAATATCAATAGATAATAGATGACTTACCATTGTATTGAAGGCATTCATATGGTCTATCACCGAGTCTCCATATTTCATCTTCAGGATATGTTAGCAGTCTGTAAACCCTTTCGATTGATAAACAAATGACGAAGGTAACTATTTCAACCAACTTTGAGGCCCAAAAATAGACTTTCATACCTAGAGAGGGATCTCCCGGAAGACACGGTCTCAACGCGGGATATGGATTTAAAGTTGTGGCTAGATTTAACACATTTGAGATAATGGGTTCTGGTTATATTGGCGCAATAGAATAAGATCTTGGGCTATGGAGTCAGTTTAAGAAAGACGATGGGAACAAATGACTTGGTGATTGAAATTGAGAGGATAAAGGCTAAGAGAGCATCAATATTCAGCGTAAAATCGTTGTGGGGTGAAGAGAAAATACATAAAGCAACTTGGAGCACCGCTGAGGATGAATTCAGAGTTTAACATTTGAGGAAATATGTTTTGTATAAATGGCACGAACAAGGGGCATTGTGCAGTGAATCCATAGGTTCAAAATTTCATTCTGATTTAGAAAGAGAGAGATATGAATAAAGAAACAGGAAGTACGTACGCAAAGAAAGGAAAACAATATATCCAACTGCTACAATTAGAATCTTTTCATTAAAGCTTCAGGACTTTTTCATTAAATTCCGATCGAGCTCAAACTACATACAATAATCATTGTCTATACTAATTTTTCCAACCAACCTAGCTTACATTGGAAAGATCAAATATATAGGCGAGGGTGCCGCTTGGGCTACCCTTCTCTTCTAACTAATATCTCTAAACCTACTGTCTATGCTAAATGACTCTTCGCAAGCCACTTTTTCCAAAAATAGACAACAAATACATCTGGCTACATCATGATTGTTTGTAATATTCCACGGGGATTCATTTATCAATCAGGTCTCGTCCTGAGAGAGTGATGTGTCAATTCTTTCCTTCGATCAGATATTTGAACGGAAAAGTGTTTTTCAGAGTCCCACTATCTTCTATAACGAATTTTATTTTTGTCGCACGCTCATTCGCTGAGGGAATATGCACGACAAGTGGATGTTGACTGTCGTGGCCATTATCAAAATGAAAAAATGTCCTAGGGTGATGCCTCCTTCAAAATTGTCAAGATTTTCCCTCTGTTTGATGATACGAGAACAAAATCAGTTAATCTTGTTTCTTTTGTTCGTTGGCGTGAGCTGTGCGAGCTTTCTCCTCGATCGCTTCACATTCTCTGGAATGCTCCACATATGTTTCCTATGTTGAAATAATGTAACTGTGAAGATCATTATTATTATTATATTATTAGGATTAATCCCCATTGTGGATTAATCATGTTGGTAATCATATTAGGATCAAATCCCCTTTTGTGGATTGGTCATCCGACAATTATAATGGGCAGAATAAGAAGTCGGCCCCAATAGTTATTATTGAGACCCATAATTAATTTAAAGGTGGGTTTACCCACCTAGAGTGAGAGGTCAGCCCTTCCAGTGAAACCCTTTCACACATGCCAGTCTTGTATATATCGGAAGCTAGCGCATCACATTAATCACACAACTCACTTTCTCATTATCTTATGAGGCAACCTGCAATTACCAGTTAGAGAGAGGAGAAGAAGAGTGGCGCATCTCTCAGGGAGGACTATCTGTATTGGTTTGAGTTATCTCTTGAACATTGTATTAGCAATTTATGATAAGGAAGTTTTTGTTGGGTTTTCTTCCACTAGAGGGTTTCCCAGGATAAATGTTGTGTCTCTTGTGAATGTGTATTTCTCAATGATGTTGTTCTTATGAGGCTCTTATCTATTGAAATTAAAAGAACTATAATAATGGCATAAACATTAACATGGTTTCAAAGACAACCTGAAGGAAGCACAATTTGCAAGAGGAAAAATGTCATTGTTGCAACACCTTCAAATTAGGGTTTTGAAAAATTAACTCTTTTCACTTCCCTAAACACCTAGAAAGTTGCACCCTCCCCCCAGGATCAATTTGGCACCTAGAGCACACCTTTTTAGTGTCTGGATCCCCGAAAAGTGAAACCCTAGTTTCACAAAAGTACCAGAAGTACCAAAAAACCAGTACTAGAAGTATCAAAAGTACCAGAGTACCAGAAGTACCAGAAGCACCAGTCCATAAATCTGTAGATCAAATTTGACGGGGTAAAAATTGGATTTTCTCAGATCCAAGGACACCAATCTACTCACCTCAGCCAAGCGCACCTCCTAGTAAGGTCAAAATTTGATTTTAAGCATTTTCAATTTTTGGTCATTTTCATAGCCTCAAGTACAAGATGTCTACAAGCACAAAGTTTGTTGAGAAACTAGAAGGCATAGACAACTTCCATGCTTGGAAGTATAGGATCGGTCTGATCCTTGCAGAGAATGACCTAGCAAAATTTATCAAGGAAGAAGTGGAGGAACCTTAAGATGCCGTAGAGAAAGAGAAGCATCAGAAGGACTTAATCATGGCTCAAAGAATCATCACAGATTCAATCAAAGACCACTTGATCACGTATGTATCTTCCAAGAAGACTCCAAAGGAAATGTTTGACTCTCTAAGAAAACCATATGAAGGAAAGAACATCAATCAAAAGATGAATCTAAGAACTCAATTGAAGAATACAAAGATGCAGAAAGGAGAAATGATTCAAGAATATTTCTCTGGAATCTCAGAAATAAAAGAATAGCTGAAAGCGATTGGAGACACCATCGACGAAGGTGAATTCGTATTAACATCCCTAAATGGTCTCACAAGACCTTGGGATGATTTCATCCAGTCAGTATGTGGAAGAAAGGAGAAACTACAGTTTGAGAGCCTACGGGAAGAATGCACCCAAGAAGAGACAAGGGTAGCCAACCGTGAAACACTACTAGAAAGGGACAATTATCAAGCCCTAGCTTCTCATACAAAAAGAGGAAGGAAGAAACCCTACTTCAAAAGGGAATCTCATAGAGAACCCAACCATCAAACAA
>SNQJ01S0286203.1:0-16728 GCA_010110895.2 Picea sitchensis
AGAAGGTTCAGAGTCCAGCATATACAGCAGCGGTGGAGTTGTTGAGATCAGTCTCCAAGTGGGAGATTGTTGGTTGTGGAGCCTTATTATCTTCCTGATTTAGAGGTATTTTACTTTCAGCCATGTTTATACCCCATGAAGTATCTGCACCCCAGAAGTATGTACACTCTTCCACGTGGGGGAGTGCAGAGGGGGGGTACCCCCTCTGCGGGGTATGGGGGGGCTATCCCCCCGGCTGGGGGGTCTAGGGGCAAGCGGGCCCCCAGTGGAGGTTTGGGGGCAGCGTCCCCCGATGGGGGTTCGAGGGCGAAGCCCCTGAAGCAAAAATTGCCTTGTAAAAGTATATTGTAATTTCATTGTAAATCTGGACCGTTCATTATAAGGTCGTAGATCTAACGATAGAGATTATGTTAGGGTTTTTTGCCCTAGAAAACAACCCTCTTTTATGAGGGAAATGTATTGCGGCTATGTATGTTGCCGAGTATTGTATTCTGAGATAGGAGACTGTGAGAGAAAGAAGAGGAAGTTACAGCGGGTTTTGTTGTAGGTTGTATCCCTTCATTTTGCTGGATAATAATAAAGAAAGGACCTGGCAATTTCTCCGGTGGACGTAGCCCACACTAGGTGAACCACGTAAATCTGTGTCTCTCTTGTATTGTGTATCTTCTGTGTTTTGTTTTTGCATTTGTTTTATTTTATTGCTCCACGGTCCTATTTTTCTAACAACATTTAATGTAAAAACAGTATGATTTTGGTTTGTAGCCTTGTCGGCTATTTTTAAAGACCTAATTTTAATTATAGGTCATGATGCACTATATATTGAGGATGTTTTTCCCTCATTTGAACATAACACACAACTCACTCTCTTGTGAGGTCTGATTTTTGCGTCCTACTTGGGTATTTGGTCTTTTAAAGTGAGGCGCACTTGTTGATGGAAGGATTTTCTTGGCATGTTTGGCATTTCTCTTGAAGGAAGGTTTACAACTAGGGTTTGCATAGGCTTTTCATCATGATATGTAAGTGTTTTTCTTGAAAAACTTCTTAATTGAATGGTTGTAGGTTTATATTCTTGCATTTACTTATAAATTTGTTGATTTTAAAACCCTAGGTGACAAGCACACAAGTAGGTCCCCGTTTCATGTCCCCTTAGAGAGAAATATTCAGCCATTGAAGAAGGAAGAAAGAGCCTAGCCTTTGCTACACTCTTTTCACTTTTTCCCCTTGTGCTAGCTGTGATTTTTAAAGGTTAAAAGAGAGGTGACGTCCCAGGCCTAGGTTATCTACACCTAGGGTCGTCCATCTTCTAGAGTTTGGTGATAGAGCCTTGCCATTGCAACACTCTCCCTCACCTCATTCTCTTGTTTTAGCTTATCTTCTATGCTAGCCGTTTTGTCAATTTTGACCTAAGGAAGGAGGAAAGAGCACGAGGCCTTGCTTAAGCAACACCGGAGTGAGCCTCTTTCCCCTAAGGTTTTGATTCTAGGGCCCTGCCATTGTAGCACTCTAGAACCCTTCCCTCTTGTCCTTAGCCTTTATCCCTTCAATTCTTGCGTTCTCTCCTTAATTGACTCCATCTACCCTTAGGCACTGATCTTAGACACATAACGTTGAAGTGATAGTGCTCAAACAACCTCTCAAAACTTTTAAATTTGAAACCCTAACTAGGCTAACGTCACACTTGGTTATTCCATCTTGACTCAACAAATTTTGATGATAAGAAATTAGATGATTATTGAAAGCATTTATTGAGTAAATGATTGATCAAATACATTGTTAGCTACATCATCTCAATAGTTATTGATGAATTGATACTTTTCCATTGCTATATTGATAAAACGTTGATCTCATTAATAGTTGTTGTTTTACATTGCTTGCATATTGATGTCAGATAGTTACATGAAGTACTAACCCATTGAATTATAGCCTGCATATATTCTTTTGTTATTGTTTTGTTCTGGGCAGGTGCTCTCATTTGGGCATACACTTCATTTATTGGCTGATTAGTCGGACTATCTGATCTTGGTGGTAACCTGTGAGGAGGGACTTTGACCTTAACCTTTATATCTTTGCCTCTTCAAAAGCCTAGGTTACCGGGGACGTCTCCCCTGGGCTAACCTCCCTAAATAGAAAGAACCTCCCCATTGAGGTGACATTGGGTGGGGTAGGTTCCTGTTACGTCGGTTTGGCCTCTATCCTCTAGCCTTTGAACCTAGCTACAAACTGTGCGATAACAGACTGGAGCAAGTGGAAGTGAACATTGATGGGGTAAAAACTAAAGAAGACTTTGAAATGATCGAAATTATGGATGACTCACACCCCTATCCAGCTTTATTTGGAATTAATTGGGCATTCGATAACAATGTCATACTAAATTTGAAGCAACGACAAATGTCCTTTGAGACAGACACCTTGTGCGTCATTGCACCACTAAATCCAGATGAGAGTGACAGAGATAATGAGCCTCTAAATGAAGATGTGCAGAGCTCGATCATCGAAAACATATACAACATCACATGATGCAAGGATGACTATGTGAGTCGGACATGTGATGGTGAACTGAACTGGAGAAGTCTCCGTTCCTATGACATGTATTTGGAGGATGTGATGATAGAATAAGTTGTATGAAGTATCAACCAAGAGATGCACACAAAACACCAAAGCAATGCATTGAATCGAATCAGAGTTGTGTGACCTACCAAAGTTTAATGGAAAAGGCCCAATAAACACATTCCTAGGCTTGAGACAAATTTCCAACATATAAGATTAAAAACGACATATTACAATAAACCTTTTAAGTGAGACATATAGTTTGATAAATTATTTACTTCACTCAACTATAACATTGGGGACTTTTTCATTAATTCCAATGATTTAGCTTTTAGAATAACAAATCTTGGCTAAGCTATATCACTAAGGAATTTTTTTATTAATTAAAATGATTGAACTCTTTAAATAAATGGCTTAACTTTTAATCTCAAAGTTCATTTCTTTATGAAATTTTTATTACTTTTTTAATAATAAAAACACATTCTTCCGCATACATTAACTAGATTTTATATCTCTCAAAGTTTAACTACAATTATTTAAATAATTATACCTCATAAAATCTAGGGGATAGACCCAAACCATGTCAGCGAAGACGAAGACATCACTACATATAACTAGATTTTATATCTCTCAAAATTGAACTAAAATTATTTAAATGATTATACCTCACAAAGTAACCCAGGGGATAGACCCAAACCATGTCAGCGAAGACGAAGACATCACTACATGAAGTCCAGTTGGAGAAAGTGGTCTTCATGGATTCATTTTCCAACTAGGATTTTCAAAGTAAAATCTCATCCAATGAAGCCCTTGTCTTTAAGCTCAAAGCCCTATCACAATGGCTTAATGAGAATGGAAATGCTTTACAAGAGGCATTATATTGAACTTCATCGAGTATCGCTGAAGAAAAGTGTAATACTTGGCTTGAGGACTTCATGAGTTTCTATTTCGAATTGGCAAAAAACTAAAAACTAAGAGGCGCTAGTGGACTATTGAGGAGAAATATTTGTTAATATTTCTATAAGAGAAGTATTGCAAATATTTATGCAAATATTTATGAAAACCTTTTCATCGAAGACTATTTCTAAAGTTTGGTATTCATATCTATTGCCAATATGAAGGCTATGATTCAAGCTAAGGTGAGACTTTCTGTAGCTCACTCGGTAATTAGAAGGCTATGATTCAAGTTAAGGTGAGACTTTCTCGAGCTCACTTGGTGATTACAAAGCTATTGTTCAAGTTAAAGTGAGACTTTTTGTGGCTCACTCGGTGATTACAAACATGCAATGACCCATCTCAAAGAAAAATATTTACAAATTAAGGTGGACCACCATTGTGTGATAAGACTTTTTCAAAACCTACATTGGTAATTCCAATAACATCAATTCTTCCATCATTACAAAAAGATAACATAGAAACTAATATAGTGATGATTATGAAAGCACCCTCTTTTACATTGATTTCACTTTCAAAAGATTTTTATTCTATCGAAAGGTGCTTTCTACAGTGCAGTGTTGTTGAAATATTGTAACTTCGAAGAATATTCTACCTAAGAGGGAATGTTGAATAATATTATTATATTATATTTATTAATTAGGCCCTATCGTGCCTTTGTAAAAGTCGTCCCTTTTGTGCCTTGGCAATTAAATGTAAATTAAGAGGGTAAAGTGGCAAGTCGACCCAGACCTGATTTTAGGCTGGTCATACCACTACTTATAAGGGAGACTACGCTTCATTTGTACACTCACTCATGTACTCTGCAACAAGAGGAAAAAGAGCGCAAGTTTTGGAGGAGTAGTTGTTACAACTGGGGGTGACGTCAAGGAGGTTTTTTGGTCTATGTCTTTGTATCTCTTGGTTAAGTAGTGCACTACTCTTTCCTAGTGAAGGAGTAGAGGAGGATCTTCTGCTTTATTTCTGGTCTATCTATATTGAGGAAGTTTTGTTGGGTTTCTTTCCCATGAGGGTTTCCCAGGATAATTTGTGTCTCTATTGTTTATGTGATTGTCTCTCTTTCAGTGAATTTATTTATGCAGCTAATGTGCTAAATGATTATAATAATAAATAAGAATCATAACTGCTAGTTGTATAAGTAAAACTTCAACATGGTATTAGAGCAGGCCTGAAAGAGACCAACTCACAGTTTATAAGAAGTGGTTAGCTTCAGCGCACTCTCTCCAAAATTCAGTTTTAGTATTGTAGTTGTTGCAAAATTTGGGTTTCTACATAAACCCTAAGTGTGACGTTTTCCTTGTTTGAGGAGGACATTGGAGAAAGTAACCACACCTAAGAACTCGCCCTAAGAGGGTGCATCTAGTCCTTGGATCAGAATTCTGAAATTTGAAGTTTGAGAAATTAGGGCTTCCTTATAAAACCATAAGTTGCAGTTGCAGTTGCAGTACCAGTTGTAGTTGTAGTTGCAGTTGCAGTTGTAGTTGCAGTTGCAGTTGCAGTATCAGTTGCAGTTGCAGTTGCAGTATCAGTTGCAGTGTCATTTCCTTCGTACCAGTTCCTTCATGCTAGTTGTAGCACCAATTGCAGTACCAGTTGCGGTGAAAGTTTTTGTGAAGTGTTGGGATTGGTTTTTATTGTCCTAGTGCGCCTTACCCTAGCAAATCTCCAACTACCTTTAAATTACAAGTTGCGGCACCTTTCTATCAGATGGTGCCACTATATGTCGATATTGTCAGAGGTATATACTTACATATGTTTAAATTGTGTCATTATTTTTAAAGGGTATTTGTAGGAGAAAGGATCTTTTGTCTAAACAACAATCGTAGATCCAGAGTGATATCAGATCCAACACATCCAGAGGATCAATGCACCTCATATTTGATCAATTTAATATGCCTTTATTTGTTATGATCTTATGAACATCTAGATCGTATTTTGATATGTTAAAGTTATGACTATCATACTAATCATTGGTCAAAATTAAAGTCAAAAGTATTAGATTGATTAAGTTTGAGATTATAGAGTTTATTCTCTAACTCGGATTTCTGTCAAGAGAGCATATTATCTTAGTACATAGGACAAGTTGAAGAGAATACTTGTCATCTTGAGTGAAGGAGACTCGGAAGAAAAGCAACAACACTCATTCTTGAGGACAAGACTCCAGGTTCCAGGTTTGACTGATTAAATTAATAAGATTCAAATTTACACATATCAAGTTTGATAACTACTAAACACTATAGTTGTGATAGAAATCTTTGAAAWKTTTTATTAATGAATACTTGGTAGCATGTGACCACTATTGAGATAAATGCTTACGGTAATCATTTTCTAGATATAACTAGCATCTCCTCTAGGAGAAACTTCTTGTTTTGTTTCCAGGTTACCATGGAGGAATGATTGATCACAACACTAGGAGTGTTTCTCTCATTCCTTATTATTGTATTTCTTACTTTTTACCCTTGTTTCAGGCAAGTCACAAGTGATAACTCTAAAGGATCTATTGTAACGATTGTTCTCGCTATTATGTTTATTATTATTATAAAGAGTATTATTCTTGTCTATTGTTTCTCCCTTGTTGTTCTTGTTCCGGCCAGGTCACAGGTGATAACCCTGAAGGTAGCTATAGTGATGGTTGCAGGAGGCAACATATTAGATGAAATATGAAACAGACTATCCAAGTTGTATACATGACCGTATACATCCATGTATCGAAGAAAAAGAAGCTACTTTTGCTAGATGACAGAACAAATCCCTCTAGTGCAGTTGATCACTCTTCAAATCATCAAGAAGAGTTAGTAGAGCCAGAAGGGCCTACCTAGAATCAATGCAGTAACCAGGAAGAGACCAGCATAATCTCGTGACACTTTGCAGGATGCAAAGCCATATAGCATTGATGAGCCATATCAAAGGAAGCAGATGGCTCCGGAGATTATTTAGACTCAGAGGGATTCAAGCTTCAGAGGGAGCATGGAGACTCAAAGTAAGCTTGACCTTAGAGAGGATCATATGGGAAAATGAGATGTCTTCTAGGACGGACAGACAGATTCCATGAGTTGAGAAGACTGGATCGTAGATTTAGAGACTTCTAGGAGATGTGAAATCTCCTGGGAAGATTCCCTTTTTCAGTGACAGAGGAGAAAGCCAGTCAAAAGGACTGGGATATGGATTTTTCCTTGAGACTAGAAGGGAAGTCAATGGTAACTTCCAAGATTGATCTAACAGATCAATCATGTTGTAGATAACAATATAAATATGTACAAAGCCTAATTTGTGTCCAAAGGATTCTCTTAGCAAGAGGGAGAAAAATACGATGAGACACTTGCTCTAGTAATTAGAAAAAATATACATAGAACAACCACGATTCATTAAAAGAAGTCGATGCGGTATCAGATTCAGAGGGAGCAAGTGAATCTGTCCTCATGATGGAGTAGAGGAACTACTCTTAGAGTTCAGCAGCTACAGTGAGAATGGAGCAGCCATTCTCAGTTTCAGAAAAAGTAGCTGCAGGTGCAGAGTCCCAGTGCGAGAAGGAACAAGTTGCAAAGAGAATAGGGCACATACTCTCAAGCAATGAAACAGATAGTGCTTTGCAGAAAGCACATAGAACCAACATATGATTATGCATATTGAGTTGCAGTTGAGCAAGTGTACCAGATTGGTACAATGTGATGTGAAAATTTGGTTTCGAAGTACAGGACAAGAAGACTCATGTCTGCAAGTCGAAGCAAGCTCCAAGAGCTTGGTATGGTAGTATTGATAGTTTTCTAATGAGCTTGGGATTTACCAAGAGTAAAGTTGATCCCAACCTTTACTTCAAGATTGAGAATGATGGACCAGTTATATTGTTGCTATATGTGGATGAGTTATTCTTGACAGATGAAGAAAAAATCATCATAGATTGTAAGAAGAAGCTTGTCGTTGAATTTCAAATGAAGGACCTAGGCCCGATGCACTATTTCTTAGGTCTTGAAGTATGGCAGAGCCCAGAAGAGATTTTCCTTAATCAAGGAAAGTATGTTGTGGAAATTCTGAAGAGATTCGACATGATGGATTGTAAAGCCATGACCACTCCTATGGAGACAAATCTGAAGTTATTGGATGATACTTCGTCAGAAATAGTTGATGTTACTCTATACAGACATATGATTGATTCGTTGATGTATCTGACAAATACCAGACCAATTATTTCTTAGGTCTTCAAGTATGGCAAAGCCCAGAAGAGATTTTCCTTCATCAAGGAAAGTATGTTGTGGAAATTCTAAAGAGATTCGACATGATGGACTGTAGAGCCATGTCCACTCCTATGGAGACGAATTTGAAGTTATTGGTTGATACTTCATCAGAAATAGTTTATGTTACTCTATACAGACAGATGATTGATTCGTTGATGTATCTGACAAATACTAGACCAGATATATGCCTTGTTGTGAACACCTTGAGTCAATATCTGGTGGAACCCAGACGTATTCACCTTGTAACTGCAAAGCATGTGATGAGATACCTTAAGGGTACGTTGGACTATGGCCTCTGTTATACTGGAGATTGTGACTTCAAATTGTATGGCTATACTGATTCGGATTGGGTTGGACGGGCTTCAGACAGAAAAAACACTTCAGGATGTTGTTTCATTTTGGGGTCAACCATGACTCCGTGGCAAAACAGGAAGCAATCCAGTATTGCTCTCAGTACGGCAGAAGCAGAGTACATTGCAGCGTGTTAAGCAAGTTGTGAAGCCATATGGCTTCGAAAGTTGTTGACAGGTCTATTTTGACCTAGAGATGGATGTTATCGTGATCTTTTGTGATAACCAGAGTTGCATAAAGATGACAGAGAACCCAGTGTTCCACGATAAAACAAAGCACATTGAGATCTGGTACCACTACATTCGTGACATGGTACAGAAGGGAGTTGTGAAGCTATGGAGTTAACATTTGTCCTTAAGGGAGTTAAAAGTAAAAATTATTATGGTTAAAACATTTGAATGGTAGGTTGAGTATGAAGGAGATGTGCAATTCCTTCAGTGCTCAACATGGAGTTAACAAGTGGCATATATATATATATATATAAGGTCATGTCCAAGCCAGACACCAAATTGGTGTATGAGACCTATGAGACCCCCTTATGTGTGGGACAAGGGACCCCCTCTACTAAGCGATTTGAATGGTGAAGTCTACGGGGGTATGCATACCCTACCACCCTCTAGATTTGAACTTGTGACCTCTTAGGAGAAAACACATGTTCTTAACCATTAGGCCCACTCAGAACCGGTGTAGATTCATCTTAACTATGTATTTATCATGCATCGAGAGACATCAAATCTTCCTAGATAAAAACATTTTTTCAAGTTTTGTACTCTAAAAAAATTTGCATCTCAAGAAATTTGATGTCTCTCGACGCATGATAGATCTGGAGTGATAGATCTGGAGTTAAGATGAATTTACACTAGTGGTAAAGAAAAAAGGGGGTGAAGGATCAAATTCTTTGAACCAGGAAAAGAAGCAAAATCCTATAGTATCATCTATTGGGATAAATCAACTATCATCTATTGAAATCAAGCAAGTAATGGTAATCGACATTATAATAATGTCTAAACAAAGGGATTGGTTTGATCAAATGCAATAGAAAACACAAAATGGAATTAGGATCTTAAACTAAGACTAAGGAGAAATAACATAAAATAGAATATATTAAAAAAATGTACAAGTAATCAAATCAAAGAATGAATCTAACTAATCATCTTTGTAATTAATTGTTCAAACTATATTAAAAAAATTAAAAATAAATAGCAAAAGAGGTGAAGTCCAAAAATTAATTGTAAATGTACGACTTTATAACATTATAAAAAAAAATTGATACATTGATTATAAATATACATCATCATTAAAATAATAATAAAAAATTAATACATTGATTATAAATATACATCATCATTAAAATAATAAAATTATTTAAACTTATATTTACAAGGGAAATATATGTTTTGTTTAATTTTAAAATAATAATATAAAATTGATACATTGATTATAGATATACATCATCATTAAAATAATAAAATTATTTAAACTTATATTTACAAGGGAAATATATGTTTTGTTTATATAAAATTAAAGGGAATTATAAAAATAAAGGAAATATATCTATGTTGTGAATACATAGAGTGGGGAATATTATCTCGGTGAATTGATGTGGTGGTGATTACATTAATACTTAAATCTAATAGAGGAATGCCTAACTCTAGATAGTCTCCATGAATATATACAATCAATAGAAAAATATAGAGAAGGGAGAGAAGCCCAAACTTCAAAGTGAGTTAGTAGCAATGCTTCAAAGTGAGTTAGTAACAATGTTTGATAATAAATTTAGATCTTTAGAAGATAATATTCAAAGACAAATAGACAATAAACTATTAGGGTTTAAGACCTACATGCATAAAATGGAGGGTAGATTACAAGATATAGGAAAAAACAACCAAGAACAAAAACGACCCTCATGCATAAAATGGAGGCTAGATTACAAGATATAAGAAAAAACAACCAAGAACAAAAACAATCAAGGTGCGAAGAAGAGGTCCAAGAAAATAACATTCTTAGGGACAAGATTAAAGAGCTAGAAAAAAAGCTAATTAACAATTTGACCCAAAATAGTGTGGAACACAAATTGGATATCAAACTTATCAAAGAGGAAATGAATAAGCTCATAAAATTAAACCATGAGCATAACAAAAGTGCCTTGAACCTCATAATTTTTGGTATAAAAGAACAAAAAGATGGAAACACATTAGCATAGTCAAGGAGAAATTAAAAACAAATTGAAACAATTGGTCTTATAGAAGCGAAAATGTTGGTTGATTCCCGTTATGGTAAGCTCTAATGTCCATAAATATGACATAATTAGTAAAACTATGAGCTTAAAAGGGTTTGGAAAGCTCTAATGCCCATAAATATGACATAATTAGTAAAACTCTGAGCTTAAAAGGGTCTGGAATATTTATAAATGAAAGTCTCGTTCTAGAGGATCAAACTAAATTAAAGGAGGTTCAAAAGGTCAAAAAAAACAGAAAGGAAGTAAAATGAGCAATAATTATGATTAGACACTTCTAATCCTTTCTTGGAATCCTAACCTTCTAAGTCATCAAAACTTTACTGATCTTGGAACGCTTCAAGTAATTTTTTTCCATCAAAATAACATTTTAAATAAATCCAAATAATCTCTTACTTCCAAATTTGATTTAAGTGGACTTTAACCACCATCATCATCTACATTTATTAAGTTTGTTATCAATTTTAAAGTTACATAAAAATTGAGTATCATCTGCATTTATTAAACTTATAAATATTATAATATGGTAAAAATAAATGAAATCCATGTGTATATATATAATAAAAATAAATAAATAAATTGTAACTACAAATCTTGTTTGAAACTTACAATAAATAAGTACATATCATGTCATGGTGTCATGGTAAGAAAGAAAGAGAAGAAATTTGTAATTACAAAGTCATGTTTGAAACACGGGCAAACACCAGTCATGAGTTACTCGAGAGCAATCTATGGACAAGCACAACAGAAACACTGTTTAAAGATAAACAGTGTCGACATGAGAATGTCTCCTCGTGAGAATTTGGATTCTGGAACTTCAATCAAAGATATATTACCTTTTTTTCATGAATTAAGTCTTTGTTGTGAAGTGATCGAAATGATTATGGGAGGAGATGAAATGATTATGGGAGGAGATGTATCATTTAAAAAGTACTTTAAATTTAAAAAAGCCAACACTAAAATAGAAAAAAATCCATGCACTGGAAATTTTCATGCTTAAAAATTTAACATAGAATATTTTCATATTCAAAGTTCAAGAGGGCTCTCTCTCTCTCAAAAAAAAGAGAAAGATATGTGAATTTCATAGAAATAGTCACCAAAACAAACCAAAAGGCTAAATCACTAATGGCTATGTTGCTCCTTATCACCAAAATCCTCCAAAGGATGATGGGCATCATGCAATTTCGTAGTCCACCACCCAAAAGCTTTACTTGTGTCCAGCTCATTTCTTTGATATTCTTCTACCCAAATGTTGTAAATGCGTTTTTGTTCAACTAGTGGCAGGGTTCCTGCTACATCCATCATTCCTCTTTCCAAGAGCTCCTGCATAATAATCTTTTCACTCAGAGAAGAAGCAAGAGGCGAAGTAGAAGGCAAAGTACAAATGAGCTTGACCATGACAGGGACCCAATTTGTGAGAAAAGAAATACGGAATGATGCAGGCATAATTATCTTCCCATCCACCAAATATTTTAGAAACCGATCAACTAAAATAAATAGTAATTGTTCTACAATACATTTTCTTTTGTATTGCCGTACTCTCTTAACAACATCAACATCTTCGCAGAACAACCTCATCACTTTTCCACACAATTCCTCGTCGCACCGGTGAATCAAATCGACAAACCACATGAACACAGCACAAAAATATTCGACATCATCATCGTTGGATTTAAGACGTTTGATAACGTCACTACACTTGTTCAAAAGGACAGATCTGCACACATCTGCAATACCCAAAGATGCATTTGCTTGCATGTTTTGTTCAATATATTTCTCCACTGTGCTATAGATGTTACTAGACAACCTTGATTTTGGAATGTCCATAATGATAGAGAACATTCCCTCTAGAGCTTCCTCCAGCATCTTTAAATGCTCACAATCAGAGTCACACTTGTATGTACCAAGTCTGGCAGCCAAATCAGGCAATGGTTTTATTTGCAAAGACGATAGCAGGGCTCGAAGTTTCGCTTCTTGCTCGCGAGTCCATTTCACAGTATCCAAATATCGCATACATGCGTCCATACAGTCATGAAACATCAATTCAGAAGCAACTGGTAAAATAGCCAAGGCTTCGTCCACACTAGAGAAACAAAAGCGATTGCACTTTTGAGAAGAATACATAAGTCGAATACATTTAATATGCATCTCCGCATAGTGAGGACTGGTTATCTTGATTTCAATAGGCTGCTTTCCAGGAGACCAGGTGTCAGACAACATGATTTCATAAAATTCTGATTTTCTCAAAACTTGAGAATGAAGGTAAAGAGTATTTGTTTCGTACTCTGTTCCATCTATACCGATCAACTGTAGCTTCGTGTCAGCGGTGCTCTTGTCTCCAAATTGTAGCAGTTGTGTTGCCATTGCGACCTGCAAACACACAAAGACACATGATTGGTTACATTCAAAACCCTTTCAAAAAGTACCCCCGGCTTATTTGACATGTATTTTAAACCGATAAACAAAAGGTACCCCCCAACGTATTTGACATGTATTTTAACCAATAAACAAAAAAACTGCTCCGGATCCACAACAAACATCGAATGATTTAATGGTTCGTTCTCGGTTCAGCGCAATACAAAACAATCTGTAAAACTAGAAGATCGATTACAGAAGAGAAGCTCTAGAAGATTGATTAGAGAAATGAAGCTCTAGATTATGAAGTTGATGCAGTGGACAGTGTGAAAGACTCCACTCATTTTCAAGACACAAATAAAAGGAACCCAACATATAAACTCATTAGTGCTGATTTTTGTAGCATCGGGAGGTATTCCCACAAGAAGCCAAGGTGCCAGGCATGTGGGGATTTTCATTAGCACCAGTTTAGCCTTTCGTTTTGTCAAAATCAGCCTTGGAATGAGGTTGGGCCCTCATGGGCTTTGTGGGCTTGTGATGGGGTTTCACACCCACAAGAAGGTCTATTTTGGTGTTTGACTTTATGAAGGGCTTTTGACACACCCCTTGGACTTGTATAAATAGAGATCAAGTCATTGTGACATTTAGTTCATTGTGTGGAGACATGGTGAAGGAAGAGGTCTGAAATTTCTGTGGTAAAAGGGGAATTCTGGCAGCAATGAGGGGAGGCCTTTAGGCCTCATTTTCTGCGGTATTTTCTCTTGTTGTTGGGCAGGTATCTTGGATGGAAGAGGCCGAGTAGGCCTCAGGCCTGTTTTAGTCCTTGTGGAAGGGCCGAGTAGGCTGGAAGAGGAGGCCAAGCTCTATGAAGAGGGCTGGCTGTCCAAGATATAGGGTGGCCACAGGCTTGGGGAGCAAGCCTAGCGATAGCTGCAGGCCTAGTTGAAGCAGTCGCAGCAAGAAAGAAGGGCTGGTAGCAGAGAAGAGGGCTCAGACGGCTGGAAAAGTGAGGCCACAGGCCTGTAGAGCAATTCCGTGGCAGCCACAGGTGGCCAACAGCAAAGAGTAAACCTTGAGAGAGCTGGACAGAGCAGGCAGAAGACTGGTACAGGCAAGTTAAGAATGCTGGCAGCAAAGGACAGCTACAGTAGACCATAGGACAGCAGGTCTAAAGGAGAAGATTTTGGACAGCAGAGTTCAAGAGCTGATTAGAGGGCTGTCACAGGTGTGACAGTAGTCTTTGGGCAGCCCTAGAAAGCTGCCATAAGTCTGAGAAAAGAGACTGAGTCAGCAGTCTCTTAGAGTGACTTCTGGGCACCCTAGAGGGCAAAGAGGACAGCCAAGTGGGCTGTTAAAACAGTGGCCTAGGGGGCAGATCATTGGTACAGCATTGACACAGAAACCAAGGAGGGTTTCTGCAGTATATTGTAAGTGAATTTTGGTATTCTTTTGTGTAAAAGTGGGCCATTGTCCCTGGTACAGGAGCCACTTGTTCTGGATGTAAGAACAAAAGATTTTGGCATTAAATACTTGTGTAACTGTGTATGATCTAATTGCTAGTTTTATGTTCCACTGTGCTAAAGTAGTTAGGCATCTCAGTGTGTTTATGTTTACAGTTCAAATTGGGTATAGCTGTGGAAACACTAGACCGGACCTGAGGTACAGTAAAATCTAACAATTAGCAGCTTAACCCCCTTCATTTTCAAGATACAAATAAAAGGAACCTTACATATAAACTCATTAGCAGCTTTTGAGAAGCGGTTCTTTGGCAGCGGAGAAGAAATGCATAAAAAAAAATCTGAATTTGTAATTTGTAATTTGTAATGTTTCATAGAGCCAAAACATTATTGAGAAATAAAGCTTGAACGTAGCCATTTGTGATGGAGTTTTTCCTATGGGTTTTCTTTAACATAATCTCTGTGTCTATGTAATTACTATGTGAATGCAGTTCTGTCTGTTTGTTTCAGTTTCCAGCACCACAAATTTAATACCCAATTGAACCTCCACATCCCTAAAATCTAATTTTCCAGCACCACAAATTTAATACCCAACTGAGCCTCCACATCCCTAAAATCTAATTGTTGGGATTGCATACACAGCAGAATCTCTAGTTTGCTTGATCGCTGGATTCAATTAATTGCTTTTAAGCTGTGTAAGCCATATCCAGAGCACCAAATTGCATTATTCACCCTCTAACAATGCATAATTGCCTCTGCAGCCATCCCTCTGATTCATTGAAGTCAAATACAATCTATACGCTGTAACTAATTTGTCCTTAGAGTCTGTGCACGTTAACAGTTGCTCACAGCTCGAATTCTCCTTGTTTGGATCGTGAGGTTGTACCTATACCACCATTGTCGACTTGTTGAATCGCTGGTTGAGAGTAATTGAGGGTGCTCTGTTTAAACCGAATGACAACAGTCAGTAAGTCATTTTGGCTATGTGTAACAGCACAACGCCACCCTAAGCGGCATGAAACGCGGAAACGTCGACAAGTTTCCGAAACGGGAATGCCTGGGAACGTGACCCCCCCCCAAAATGGGTACGTGGGGAAAACACAGTATATAAAAAACAAAAAAATATAGATATTTAGTTTTTTTTTTTTTTAATTAACACATTGTCTTACAGGAAAATAAGAATGATACACATAAATGATATTTTAGAAGGAGATCCATGTCTATATTAGCTTCATAGATGATTACATGATGCAAAATCCCATAGCTTGGTGGTCTTGACTAATGCCAATCCCATACCCTCATACATAGTAAAATNGAAAATAAGAATGATACACATAAATGATATTTTAGAAGGAGATCCATGTCTATATTAGCTTCATAGATGATTACATGATGCAAAATCCCATAGCTTGGTGGTCTTGACTAATGCCAATCCCATACCCTCATACATAGTAAAATCCAGCGGAAATACTACAATCCTGCCAATCCTAAAATCCTGAAAACTATTAAGCGTGTTGAACTCTGAATGGGATATGAGCATACCCTCATACATGGTACAATCCAGTGGAAATGCTACAACCCTGCCAATCCTTAAATCTTGAAAACTATTATGTCTGTTGAACTCTGAATGGGATATGAAATTCTACTTTCTACATATGAAGTCCGATGAGGTTGGAACCACTCTTAAACATCCTGAAACAATTAATAGTGATGTTAAAAATTTAAGTAAAAGTCCTTTTACTTTAAGAATTTAAAACTACCATTAATTACCAAGGTCACAAACTCCTCATAGCTCAATCCCCTATCTTTGTTTCGTCTTAAAGGGTCCTTGGTACGGACAGGGCGACATTTTCCTATGGTTCCCATGCCCTTCTTGGGCATTTAGGTCATCTTGGAAACTTCTAAAAAGTGCCTGAAACATCACTAAAAATGACCGAAACACCTTGGAATGTTTCCAAGTTTGGAAAAACCATACAGTACAGCTGACGGTGTTTTGTATGCGTTTCTAGGCATTTCAGGTGCTGGTACACCAATTAGGGAGGCGTTTCCTGCACATAGACGCCACCTCACGCCTTTTGTTTAAAGTGCAATGCTATCACTTACAGCCATTTATGTATGGGCATATAAATACACATTTAATATTTTAGAGCACTAACAAGACTGAGTTTATGCATCTTGTTTATTACTTGACGATGGAATGCGTGCGCAGAAGTCTTGGTAATAAGAGTGTTGGGTTACATTATTTTCTCTCTTAATATTAGTTTACCCCAGAGTAAGAGAGCATATCCCTGTGAGAGTGTCACATACCCACTACGCAAATCAAACTTTTTCGTTGATTTCTCAACAATCAAAATCTCCGAAGTCCTACGAGGCTTAGCGCAGGCTAGCTCTTTCCTTTTNGTGTTGGGTTACATTATTTTCTCTCTTAATATTAGTTTACCCCAGAGTAAGAGAGCATATCCCTGTGAGAGTGTCACATACCCACTACGCAAATCAAACTTTTTCGTTGATTTCTCAACAATCAAAATCTCCGAAGTCCTACGGGGCTTAGCGCAGGCTCGCTCTTTCCTTTTTCCACCTTCATATGATTGTAGTT
>SNQJ01S0286204.1:0-10964 GCA_010110895.2 Picea sitchensis
AGAATATTCTCCTTCTAGAAGAGTAATAAATTCTATCTATCTATTGGGTTTGAGGTCATTGTTGTCTCTGGTAGGTTTTGATTTTTCTTTTTGTCAATTTGCAAAAGCTTTTGGTTACAACATGAATTAGAGAAGAGTAATTAGTAGATTCACGAGGATGTATATGTATTTTAATACGCAAGGTTCATGACTTTCTTTTGTATTTTTTGTGTTTTGTTACAGGGCTTACAATCCAGATAAATTCATCCCTACATACGAAGAAGCAAGAAGTCAAACCCAAGACGAAGGACTTCCAAAGTAAAGAAATGAATGAATGAAGGGTTAAGTGGAAATAAATTGGGTAGGGGTATAGAAGATTAAAAGTTCCTTATCATTTATCATATTGGGCTTATTGCTTATGTTGATGCATGAGTAGTGGAAAAGTTTGATTGGAGTTACATGTATGCACACACACACACACACACACACACTTCGATTTTAGATTGATGTAGTGCAACTCTTTTTAAAATGACATGTTCATGTGTTTCACTGTTCTTTTTATAGGAACAATGGAGAGTTGGAGAAAAATTGGTTGTTGGAGAAAGTATAGCGCGACAAAGAAAGAGAGAAGAGAAAATTTCATTTGGAGTTACACGCGCACACACATACACTTTGATTTTAGATGTATGATGTTCAACTTTTTTGAAATGCCATGGTCATGTGTTTCACTGATCTTTTGATAGGAACAATGGAGAGTCAGAGCAAAATTGGTTGTTGGAGAAAACATGGTGCGACAAAGAAAAAGGTAAAGGAAAATTTCATTTGGAGTTACACGTGCACACATATACACTTTGATTTTAAATGTATGATGTTCATCTTTTTTGAAATGCCATGGTCATGTGTTTCATTGATCTTTTGATAGGAACAATGGAGAGCTGGAGCAAAATTGGTTGTTGGAGAAAGCATGATGCGACAAAGAAAGAGGTAAAGGAAAATTTCATTTGGAGTTACACGCGCACACATATACACTTTGATTTTAGATGTGTGATGTTTAGCTTTTTTGAAGTACCATGTTCATGTGTTTGGCTTATCTCTTAACAAGAACAATGGAGAGCGCGAGAAAAATTAGTTGTTGGAGAAAGCACGGCACAAGAAAGAAAGGGAATGCATTTTTGAAATCTCTTGCTCATTCACATCCCCTTCCTCTATACTCCTGTGTTGTGTCATGTTGTGTGAATGTGGAAGCATTTCCCATGTTCTGTGATTGTTTGTTCTTGTGTTGGTGTTTGTTCGTATGTGTTGTGTCTGTATATATGTGATTGTATGTATGTGAAGTCGTGTTGTGTCGAGTCCCGAGGAGGGGGCATCTAATAGATATTGGAATGAGCAAAATCTAGATCCGGATCATCTCGACCAGGAAGAGGCAAAGGAAGGAAGATGCTGCATTTCATCTCTCTCTCTCTCTCTCTCCCCTTTTTGGATTGCAGATTCTCCATTCCAGGTATTATTATTTTCTCAAAATCTTTTCTTTTCATTCACCTCTGTATATAATTCATTTGAATAGTCTCCATATGTTATTTATTAACCCCAAAGGACTAGCCTAATTAAGTAATCAGATGTTGGATCTTTCTGTCGATGGAGATTAGATTTGTCTGTCTCTCTATGTACTCTAGGGCTTCTTGTAGCATCGAAAACACATCACCTTACTCAAGTCCTTCTTCCTTGTCCCCTAGCCTTCCTTCTCCTTGTATCTTTTCTTGCTACACTTGTTCGTCCTCCCAATGAGAGTAATCTCTTCTACTTTTTCTTTTTGCGTTGAACGGGACTGCGACCCGAGTTCTTCCTGCACCAGGTCATCCTAGAGCCTGTTGAAGGTCAACAATGTCTCTCGAGCATGGACGCCCTGAACAAAAAGCCTCCAAGATGGTAAAATCATTCAAGAGAACAAACACCAACTCCCTATCTTCTACCTCCATCCCAATGGCACTCAACTGGTCTCTTAACTCTGCGATCCCGTTCATGTAGCTCGCCTCATTATCTGTCTTGGTACATGGGGATGGCCTAGGGCTTGTTTTGCAAAACCAATCAAAGCCCGAGACATCTCCTTGTTGGTCGTCTTGTCTGCCGTGTGAGCTACAAAGAGATTCTTCACGGAATCGAGAATGGTTGTTTTTGCCTTGGCCGCTTCCTTGTTATGAGCATCCAACAACTCCGCATCAGCAGGTGCTGCAATCGAGAAACTATCGAGAAACATTAGAACAAACCAATCAAAGCTCGAGACATCTCCTTGTTGGTCATCTTGTCTGCCCTGTGAGCTATGAAAGGATCCTTCATAGAATCAAGAATGGTTGTCTTTGCCTTGGCCACCTCCTTGTTATGAGCATCCAAGAACTCAACATCGGCAGGTGCTGTAATCTCTTTTTCAACGTGTTCCTAAATCACAGCTTCCTCCGTAGGCATCCGTGGTCGAAGCTTCCGAGGGATGAAATTGGAAACTCCTTCCAAGTTATCACATTCTCTAAGTGCAATGGTGGACATCTGTGCAAGATCTAAATCCACCTCAAAACAATAGTTAGCAATAGTGAAGTAGCACAAGCCCTTCTAGGGCTCATACGCTTCATTCAAATGTAGTAGGGTTTCACACCCAAGCAACCTGGACGAGGTTAACCTACGAATCCCAGGAACAACGCAACTGAAACACCAACTCCTCCTTCACCAAAAGAGTGATTTCAACAATAAAGCTCCGATACTACGTAGAAATTTCATGAATTGAGATTTCTTTTGCAAGTTCAGAAATTTCACCTCCTTCGAGATTCCACAGATTTAATCACTGCGAATTATCATCGTTACGGCTGAACTGAAATATAAATTACAGCAACAAACAACAGACACTGTTTCACTTCACATCAACCCCAATACAATAGGCAATGCAAGAGAGAAGACACCTAATATATGGCAACAAGTTCCATCCCTTCGTGGCAATCTTTTCATGCATAAACCAGATCTGAAATCACCGCAATCAATGTAGGTTTATAGTAGTAAATCTGTCATAGTCCCTTTAATATAAATGTTAAAATCCCTAACAATTTCAACATTATCTCATGACGAATCCGCAAGACATATAATTGCTAAAAACCTTGTACACAATCTTAGCTGAAAATCAAATCTGCAATAAGACAATTTTGGAGCTTGAGAACCTCATATACATACAGATAAGACTAGATGGAGTTTAAGTACATACTCTCATCTCATTACAAGCTGGTAGAAGACTCTAAGATCTCCAAAACCCTAGGCAGGGAAAACCAAGGAAAACTCGGGATCGACCAAAGATACTCCAACAAGGTACAGTCGCCACTGGCAAGCCCTGCTTGGCTAGGTGTAAGGTGTCTCCTCTTTTCTTCCTCCTTAACAAGTACAATCTAGGGTTTATCACCCAACAATTACTCCGATGCTTGCTTGTCGATCAAGCCACGGGTGTAGCTTCAACACTGCTCCAAGAAACACTAGTGCTCCTCTTACATCTCTAACCCAAGTGTAAAGAAGAATAAGAAAAAACGCGTAATCGATTATGGGATCGTCATCCTCGACATCTTGCTCCCAAGATCAAACCCTGGTATCTCACAAGTGGACCTCGTCCAATACAAGCAACCTGGAAGATACAAGTAGCTCCACACGAGTGAAGCGCTCCCTCTACAAGTGACACGTGTGAAGCTCTAAGGTGATGTCAATAAACGAGCAAGGGTCCAAGGCATGAGTGCTATCCCCAAGGGACCGAAGCTCGGATGCATCTCCAAGGTCATGTGCCTCCTCAGGGAGCACCACACCTACATTGGTAAATCTGCCACCCTAACTCTGCTGCAATGGATATCACTGGCCTGATAGAGTAATACCTCGCCACGGGTGCAAATGTCTCACTGAAGTTGATCCCCTCCTTATGTGAGAAGCCCTTAGCCAAAAAGTGGGCTTTGAACTTGTCCACATTGCCATCTGCAACATGCTTGATCTCGTATATCCACCTGGATCCTATCACTGACTTTCCCTCAGGCCGTGACACAACTTCCTATACGTCATTCTTCATGATAGAAGAATATTCTTCCATCATCGCATCTCTCCACACATGCTGCTCAGATGCCTCTTGAAAGTTGGAAGGCTCGACCTCTATCAATTCGCTCATAAGAGCCATATAGCTGGAAAATCTCTCAGGTGGTTTGCTCTGCGTGACTGATGTGCTAGGAGCATCCACTTGCTCCTGAGCCTCTCTCAATGTACACTCATCCCACTTCGGCCTCCTCCTACTCGAAGACTCGGCCCGAGAGACTGGAGCATCCTGCTCCTCATCATGCTCGTCATGATGCTAACACTACTCTACCTGCACAGTCTGTTGCTGTTGTCCACTCTGCACAAAATTCTGGGGTCTTGGCTGAGTAGCCTCCTCCTTAGGTAAGATTTGAACTTGTCCTTCTGTTGACATCTGTCCACAGGACTTCCTGAGAGCCTTGTCCTCCTCAAATCTCACATCCCGTCTCACCACTGGTTTCCTCAGTGCTGGAATGTAGACCCTGTTGACCACCTATTCAACTAGGGGGTCAACTCCATGTACATGAAGATATGCATCATTAGATGCTACCAAGTTAGAGACTTCCTGGTTCTACAAGGCAATTTTGGCTTTCGACTCTTATTTTTGTAATGGAATTTTCGCTCCCCTGCGTGGGATAATAATGTAATGGGTCTGCATGGATCATAGTTAGGTCAGTTACCTTTGGAATTCATCATTAGAGGAGTCCCTGTCACTGAGTGTTTTTTTTCTTCAGGTTATTAATTTGGCCTAACTAGCCTTGTTAATTTCCCTTGAGTTTTTCACTCCCACAATAATTCCTCCAAAGTGGTGAAAAGCGTTCTAATGGTTTCATCCTCTGGTAGCTAGTGTCTAGGAATGCTGTAAATGACCTTGTAAGACATCTCTGAAATTTTCGTGGAATTCCGTCGAGTCTAGATATGTTTTTTTTAATTTATTAAAATTGCCTAAGTTGGGAAATTTTAATTAAAATTTGATAAAAAATGTAAAAACTAGGTCCTTGGGATTTTGCTAGGGGTATTTGTACTCAAAAGAAATGGAATGAGACCCCCTACACCCTTAGACCAAGTTTCAGCTCAATTGGACACGTTTTACTAGGTGTTTGTCCATGAGGAGTCTTAGTCAGTCAAAAACAACAATTTAATTGCTAGTCATGACATAGTGAAAATGTCATTTTTTGTAAAATTGAGCTAAATGTTTGAAGTAAAGGTGGGAGATGATGTTTTTGCCTAAGCTTATCCTATCCTAACCTTTTCCTACCCATTATACACCCCCTAGACATAACACCCACTTCAAACAATTTGCCCCCCTAGGGGAATTGCGCCTCCCCTCATGAGAAAACTTTAGAAAAGCCAATTATTAGAGGGGTGGGGCCCTCTCTCCCTTGGTGCGCCCTCCTAAGCCTTCCACATCACCCTTTTGACCTGACCCACACCCTCCACCTCATTTCCATCTCATATATCCTAACCTAAACCCTAGAAATGCGCCCCCCTCCTTGAGATCCTCACTTGTGCTTAGTGGTGGACACCTGGCTTTGATCCAAGAGGGGTAACTTTGCCTCTCCAAGTATAAATGAAGGCCCTCTCACCCTCATTTCCTCACCAATTCTTGTGCTATTGTTATGCTACCAAATTTTCTCCTCACACTTCTCATCTCTCCTATCTTGCTCTCATAATTCTTGCTCTCACATTTGGAGAGGAACTTGTAGCAACTAATTGCTGCAACTTCCTACTTGGTAATAGAAAGAGCTTTGGAGGACATTGGTGTATCAAAGATTTGTCTTGGTGCATTTGTGATTGGAGGTGATATTGTATTTTGTTGAAGCTTTCTTAATATATAGAGTAGATGTCCCAAACAAACTAGTTTGCTTGGGTAGATTTACAACAATGTTGTTGTCAAATCTATATGAGTAGAGTAGTATATTAGCAAATTAGTTTGTTTGATCTAGCTTACTTGCTCACCATTTGCTTTCATTTTGTAGATCGTTTTACAAGTTGCAGGTTATCTCAAGGGTTTGCAAGGCTAGCTTTGAGTTGAAAGCTTGCCTTCATAATCCAACTTGAACCTCCTTACTTTCTAACATTTATTTTCTGTTCATTACATTTCAGAAATTTGGGTTTGCTAACATCTTAGAATAGGTCATTCAATCATTTTATTTGCTGAAATTTATATGCAAAAAATTTATGTGTAAAACCATAAATTTTCTTTGACATTTTTGTGTGTATTGTAGCATTTTCAGCAAGCAATAACTTGCTGTTTTTTGCAGATTCTCGCCAGTACAAGGGGAAGTGTTGCCCAAATTTGGTCACAAAACACTCAAGGAAGGCCTCACTTGGTTGGGTAACAATACCCATATCTTCCTTTAATCTTTCTAGCATTGCAGCAAGCCCTAGGGAGTCCCTAAGAGGCTTGCATTCTTTGTTAATAATTTTCTGCAATTTGTAATTTAGTTTAGTGCCTACATTTTGGTGTGATATTGGCTTAGCCAACTCCCAAAACCGTAAGGCTAGGATAACCTTTCAATTTTCTGCAATATTTATTTATTTGTTTGCCCCACTTGTCATTAAGACAAGGTTGTGTGGCTAGGTGATGAGACCCCCTTTCTCTCAGCCATGCAACTTAGAGCCATTACCCTGGTTTGGTGACCAGACGATGGTAATGTCATACCACTAGATATTCATGGATGTGATAGGTTGGCTCGTGATGAGACCTCCTATCCGTCCACTAACCTTTTAAGCATTCTTTATTATATTGTGGGTCCCCTTTATTCAAAGATAAGCGTTTCACTTCTTTGGTGGGTGATCCCTGGGCGAAGCATCTGGAATGTTCATACAAGGCTTTTATCTTTTACCCAACATCAATCCCTCTGGGCCTTCAGCCCCTTCTTCCCATAGAATGAGGGACAACCCCTTCTTGGGTCAATACACCCTAAAATCCCAAGAGATAAGGAAATGGAGGGGAATAATGATGGAAAGTGGTAAGTTTGGTTGGGAACAATACGATGGCTCTTTAAGGGATTTCCTAGTAGCAAACCCATCGCCTAAGTCACTACATTCGGCGAATTTGAGGCTTGAAATTCGAAATTCGCCGAATTTCAAATCGAAGTCAAACCCGCATGTGGATTCGAATTTCTGGGCGAATTCTTGGAAATTCGACAAGAAATTCAACGCATGTATTTTTTTTTTTAAATTCGATTCCTAAACCCATTTCCGCGTGGTGGTTTTTTTGCCCGTTCGCGTGGATTTTTGGGTTTCCCGCTCAGTTTTTGGGTTTCCCTCTCACTTACCCTCCCAAAGTCGGGTTGTAGCACTCTCGACTTCATTTCTCCCTCCGCCCGACATTGTAGCTCTCTCGACCGCCATTGTTGTAGCTCTCCCGACCGCCATTGCTGTAACTTGTAAGCTCCGTTGTAACTACAATGAGCTAATAGTTCGAAGTTTGAACTGTTATGTGTTTAATTACATATATTTTTCATTTTTATATTTATTTTATTCATATATTTTTAAATTTTGTAGATGTCGAATTTATGTCGAATTTTATCCTAGAAATTTTCACTATCGAATTTTTGTCGAACTTCAATGTCCTCGAACTCGAATTCGAATTCGAACTAGGTGACTTAGCCCATCTCCAAGGAAGACCACTTACTAGCTCAACTGACTTAAATATTAAAATGATGCTCACCATAATACTGACTTGTACCTCATGGAGCAAGGCCCACTGCCTTCCGGAAGTCAACTGATGTGGTGGATGTCATCTGGAAATCTGTGACCATCTGCGGTGGTGAGAGGGGTTTCCAACTGTGCAAAAGGGTACTATATGGGGTTGCTCGCCATATAGTCTTTGTTGATGAATGCAGCTATGGGAGACATCCTCCAACTTACAAACCTGTGAGATGTGAAACATAGAAGCTATGTGAAGCCTTTCTCTCAGCTTACAAACCTGAGAGAAAGCCCCTATGAAGGGTTCATGGTTCCTGCCTGGGACAAAGTCAGGAACGTAGAGATGACCTCCTCCATGACGTGAGTGAGAAGAACTCCAGATGATTATCCGGGCGAAAAGCGATATGTTGAGTTAGGACGTGCCTGTGGCTGAGCACAAGGTGAACGTGGGAAATCCCAAAAGTGTTGGGCACATCATAATGTGAACATAAATAAAGATGATGTGATGGCCTCCTCTGAGCAACAGAGTTGACAAGAAGACTCCAGGTGATTCTCTTGTTGGTGGCAGTGGGAAAGCAGATTTGTAGAGTGGACGTGCCGTGGACGAGCACAGGTGAACTTGTGAAGACCTAGTTCATCTGTGTAATGCAGTGAAACAGGTCCATGGAATCCATATGGATGTGCCCCTAGTGGATGAACACTAGTGGGTGTATCAGATCCTTTGCTATATATTGTTCAAGAGTCAAACCTACCTATAACCCTAGTTATTGTGTAAAGGGTACAAGTCGGCCCTATGTTAATATGACTAACATAAACAAGATAATTAATATTGTGAATATTAATTATAATAATAATAAATATAATAATAAGTATATTTGACTTAGAGAGGTCGGCCCTGTTGTGCCAATAAAAGCCCTTGTTAATTAGACAAAGTCTAATATAAGTAGGAGATGATTCTCCATTGTAGGAACACATCCTTCTCATCTGTTTTGGAAATTTCAGAAAGTACTTCTCTTTGGAAAAGGTGCGCACCTCTCTTGGGCGCTAGTGTTCTAGGGTTTAAGCACCCTCTTGTGTGCTAAGTCACTCTTGGTGGTGAAAGGTCTTTCTCTTGAAGAATATAGCAAATGATTTGGCTGGGTTTTTCTCCCTTGTTTGAGAAGGGTTTCCCAGGATATATCATGTGTTCTTGTGCATGGTGTTTATTCTTGTGATCTTGGTTGCTGCAACATTCTTGTTTATGGTTAAGACATGATGAAATTAAATGAACTACATGCTTAACCTAGCTTATGAAAAATCAACAGTCTTCTCAACATTCCATATCTGCAACCTGAGGGCCTCGAGACATAATCTCCTTAGTTATCCACAAAATGGGGATAACACAACCATTTGCATGAGTTACAAAAATATAATGGTTAAGTACCTGGCTGAGATCATAGAGTTGAGAGATCAGTTGGGTGCCATAGTGGTAAAAGTGGTAGATGAGTTGTTTCCTACTACCTTACATGTGTTTTCTTCATCTTGGAAACCATTTATCCAAGGTGTTTGTGCTCGTGGGAATTTACTTACTTTTGATCAGCTTTGGGATGACATTGTGCAAGAAGAGACAAGGTTGGAATCTTGTTCACCAAAGTAAAGATATATAGAAGACCTAGCCCTCATTGAGAGGATAATGAAGGGAAACAAGAAGGGTAAAAACGAACATTATGCCAACCAATGTCTAGAAGGGACATTAGGTATCACCAAAAGGGACATTATGTCAACCAATGTCCAAAGATGAAGAAGCAAAACAACCAAGCAACAAAAACATGTTGCTTGGAGAGCACGTACTGTAGCAGAAGTGGATGAGTTAGCATCCCAGATTGAGACTACCTTCTCCCTGGTCTCTTGTTTATCTTCCAACACTGTCTCAATTGTTCGAAGATGTGGATTGTTATCCACCAGTTTGCACAAGTTGGATTTTTTGAAGAGCCGCCAGAGAATGAGCAAACAATGCTCATATTTGCAGATCACAGAGTTCAATAGGTCTTTAAAAGACCCCCTTTTTCCGCATTTCCACCATTGTAATAAATGTCCTAAGTATGAGAGATTGTAAAAGACTATTGGCCACCCAAGACCAGGAGTCAACACATACTTTGGAGTGTTTTTTTCTACTTGTTAATTATTTTTTCCGCTTGCCTCAGTGAGAAGAAAAAATAATTTCTAAGTTTTTTCACTCAAATGACTTAGCTCCAAAGTCGGAGTATGCGCTGGCAAGCAGGTTTTGGCATGGAAAATCCAATGTCTAGTGTCTGAATGTATATAAGCTCATACTAGGACATAGTGTATGAGTCATTTGGAAATTGCGGCTAGGTTTGATAGGTTTTTTTTAAGTTTTCAGTGAATTAATTAAATTCCCGCAAAAATGGAATTTATTAATTCTAAGTCAATAAATGTAAAAAATATGGCATCAAATGTTGTCAGATGCCATATTTACAGTCGTTTACCAATCCATAACACCTTGTAAACCCCTATTTCCTATCTTTCGAGGCAAAAAAGTGATTATTATCGCTAAAAAATCAATATTACTTGAAAAATACGGAAAATGGGTATTTAATTTAAATCTCCTAAATTTTAGGAGAACTGGGGAACATGATTGAGACATGTTTTTTTCATGTCATCAGTTGACTGAGGCCTTGGGCGAGTTTAACTGAGGTAGGGTCCACTTGATTGAGGTGATCTGGAGTCAGGAGGAGATCCCAATGAGGGAACTTGATTCCCTTTCCTAAGTGGCGCATTCCCAAACCCTAGCACATTAGTTAAGGGACCCACACATCCCTTAACTCCCCCTCTCACTCGAACTTACTCCCACTCATCTCCCCTCACTCGCACTTACTCTCACTTCCACTCCCCTTCACCTACCTACACCTCCACTTAACTATACACCCTCTTCTCTTCACTCACGCAAACTCCCTCATATCCTCATGCTTTCCCTAGTCCTAAACCCTAACCCTAGCGCATGCATCACTTGGGAATCATCGCCCCTTCTCCTATATAAGAAAGGTGACCCCTCCCTCCTCAGTTAGTTAGAACTCGTGGGAAGAAGACTGTATTGTACTATTGCTACTTGATTAAAGGAATAAAAGACTTTGGAGCTTCATTGTGTTGTCTTGTGCAAATGTGTGGAGGATCTACTCCTATTATGGTGCTTTGAGTATGGTAAACGTCTCTTGCTAGCATTTTTATTTGTCCATTTAAATAAGGTATTAGTA
>SNQJ01S0286206.1:0-10964 GCA_010110895.2 Picea sitchensis
GTAATCATATTCTCACGGATGCGAGTAGCAGCCACATCTCTTCTCAGAGATAAGCTACCAGCGCCCTAGCTAGTTTATTTCCATTCTGTCTGTAAGCATATTTCAGTCATTTGTTATTAATGAAATGAAGTCTTATTTCCACTACATCTCTGCGTTTATGTGTATTTCTGTATTTCATTGTGTTCCTACATAAATCTCACAAGAAGGAGAGTTGTGATTTAAAATGAGATCTTATGATCTCTATTTATACTAAAAGTAGCTAACATAGTTTGTCCACAAATTAAGGAGTAAAACACAAGATTAGGGGTCAACAACCCTAATATTTCCCCCTTAACAAATTAATATTAAACAATTCACTTAAAATTTCACTTTTTGCACAAATTAAACCCTAATTTATGAGGACGTCACCCCTTTAGGGGACGTTTTGCCACTTTGAGGAAATTGTTGGTGTTGGAGAAACATGGATGGGCCTCCAAAGGCCATGTTTCAAGCATATAGACATTCATATCATGGTGAAGACCTTCTTCTCCCCAAAACGTCCATGTGTCAAATAGTGGCACCTCACCACCATGCCCTAGCCCCTAAGATCATGATGTCAAGCTTAAAAGTGGAATGTTTTACCCCTCCTGGGAAAATTGTTTGGAAATTAAGGGGTGGGATAGGTCATCCAAGTCATCATCAAGGCCGTCCAAGTATAATCTCTCTCAACTAGCATGCGGGCCCCTAGCATCCAAACCGTGGTCTTGTATCCCCATGGAAGCCCAAGATAGGCTTGTTCTTCGAAAATTGTCCACCAACTAGGTCCTGCAAAGACAAATGAACATGCCCTCCAAGGATCTCAAGTCATAACATCATGATAAGTGAATCCATTCAATAAGTAAGCCATATAATCATGTGCATAAAAAATCACTATATCAAACAATTAACAACCCAAAGACACTATGCGACTTGTCAAGCTTAAATATGGGAGGGTTGACGAGGTGTCCTATTGGGTAGATCTTGCCCTAGGTCAAGGAGAGATTCCAAGAGGTCCCTCTCTAATCCATATAAAGTGTATGAGGTGGATGGGCTCAAGACTCAATGGGAATAGGGCTCATGGCATACAAGGGGTCATAGTGTCTCATTAGTGGGTGCCTTTATAGAGGGTGTGTGGTACCTTCGCCCACAATGCACTTTTTCCAAGCCCATCAATTTCCTTTTATCTTTTTTTCTTTATATTTTCTTTCATAATAGCATAAGGAGATATTGAAGGTCACTGCCCTGACATGGTGACCAGGTGATGGCAATGTCACCCATAAAGACATAATGGAAATGAGAAGGATGGCTCGTGATGAGACCCCCTTTCTCTCAGCCATGCAATTGAGAGCCATTGCCCTGGTTTGGTGACGAGATGATGGCAATGTCATACCACTAGATATCCATGGACGTGATAGGTCGGCTCGTGATGAGACATCTTATCTTTCAACTAAACTTTCTAGCATTTCTTTATTATATTGTGGGTCCCCTTTATTCAAAGATAAGCATTTCATTTCTTTCTTGGGTGATCCCTAGGCAAAGCATCTGGAAGGTTTATATAATGATTTTATCTTTTACCCAACACCAAACCCTCTAGGCCTTTAGCCCCTTTTTCCCATAAAATGAGGGGCAAGCCCTTCTTGGGTCAATATACCCTAAAATCCCAAGAGATAAGGAAATAGAGGGGAATAATGATGGAAAGTGGTAAGTATGGTCAATAATGGTACGATGGCTCATTAAGGGAGTTCCCAGTAGCAAACCCATCCCCAAAGAAAACCACTTACTAGGGCACAATGTCAACTACCAAGGTGAAGCAGGGAAAATGCATAATGTCCAAGTGCATATCATGAAATCTAGAGAAATCTAAGATACAACACAATCAAATGGATTGAATATTTAAATGATGCTCACCATAATATTGACTTGTACCTCATGGAGCAAGGCTCACTACCTTCCAAAATCCAACTGGTGTGGTGGATTCCATATGCAAACTTGTGACCATTTGTGGCGTGAATGGGTTTTCCATATGTGCAAAGGGTACTGTTGGTCATGTAGTCTCTCGACACTCCATATCTACAACCTGAGGGCCTCGAGACATCATCTCCTTAGTTATCCACAAAATGGGGATAACAGGCGGCAAAAAAGAAAAATGATGGAGAAAAAGATTCTATTAACCTGTTGCTTGAGCAAGCTCTTGCGTGACAGAGGGACGAAATGATGGAGAATTTTCCCCACATCCTTCAATGCTTTTTGATAGAAACATGCACATATTCATCAAGCGACCACTTTGGAGGAACCTCTCCCTTCAAGGTACAAGTTAATTTGATATTCCCGTATTTCAAGGTCAGATAGATGCAAATGCCTTAGAAAAATGGTTATATTTGCTAGAAGGTTGTTTCTCTGTTCACAATTTTTTTCGATAGGGAAAATATCACCTTCGCACTCCTCAAGGCTCTCCTCCATGTCAAACATTGGTGGGAAACTTATTGGGAGAAAATTTCCATAGAGGAATCTTGAATATATGGGGCCGAGCCCACTTGGAATTTTTTGTGGATGCGGTCAAGGAAAAATACTACCTTGTTGCTAACTATGAATACCAATACATGATATGGACCACACTGCGGAAAGAGAAGAGCCAAACAGTGTCGGAGTTCATAAATACTTTCCATACATTGTGCACCAAGTTGGGTATCAAAGACTCTGAGTGGAATATGGTTCTGAAATACCGTGGGGCTCTGCATAGGTACATCCAAACCAAAATGGATTTCCTAAACATCTCATCATTGGGAGATGCCTATCGATATGCTGTCAAAATTGAGAAGAAATTTAGGCACCAAAACAAATGGGAGTTCAAGTCTGCAAATCCACAACAATCAAAGCATGGTAAAGATGAACCTAACCAATAACCTCCCAACAACCAATGCAAGACACAAAAAAAGAAGGGTAAAGGAAAGACGAAGAATGACACTGGGAAATGGTGTGACTTCCACAAAATCCTCTGGCACAACACCAATGAATGTTTGTCGAAATAGTCATTGGTGGCCGAGGTTAAAGACAAGGAGTCGAACCCTTATTCATAATCTAATCTAGAAAATATTGAAAACATGCAGATCATCGACGCATACCCCACCGCTACTGTCGCGACCACAACAATTCAACCAGAAGAATCAATAGATCTCGAAGAGGGGGAGAGCCTCTTCCATTCACAGATGTGGGTGAAGGGGACCCCATTGCATTTCATTGTTGATAGCAGAAACTAGAAGAGCCTCATCTCAGCTGAGGTCATCAAACAGTTGGGTTTGTCGAAAAAACCACACCCACAAGCATACAACATCTTGTGTCTTCACCATGCACGAGATCTTCGTGTTAGCCAACAATGCTGCCTATCCTATGGCATCCAACCCTTCAAGGAGGAGGTAGTGTGTGATGTTTCCCCTCTTGATGTATGTGATGTTGTTTTGGGCCAACCATATATGTGGAAACATCATGTTTTTTTATGAGTCTCGACCCTGTAGTGTCATTATTACTCAGGGGGGTCATCTCTACAGGATACTAGAGGTAGTTTCGACTACTTTTACACCAAAACAATGCTGCAAGGTAATCTCTCATAATGAAAAATTCATCCTCTTCACAATCTGTTCAAAGGATGCACAAAAGGCCACTGCAACCACTGCAACCTCAACACCTTCTATCTAGTAGAAGCAAATTGCAAAAGAGAAAGAAGATATTGTTTCTTCACCTATGATGGTGCCTACACAATGCCCTATCAAGCCTAGAGACAACATGTTGGTGGAACATATTCAATCCCACCAGCAATAGGTTCATGACAACCTTCCACAGACCAAGCAATGCAACTTCTCCAACATGGTACACAATTCACCAAGATTCAGATTCAGAAAACATTTTCCCCTCTTCCCTGGGCACTCAACGCAATGGAGACCATTGTTTCCTAAGGGGGGAGGATTGATGCCCTCCATTAGTCATTTTCTCCACACTATAGTTCTGGTTGAGCTTGTGATTGAGGTCAACTCCAGGATACTTGTGCAAATTAACTTAATTATCATAACCTTAGCCTTATCAACATTTATTGACAAACTAATGCTAAAAATAAATCTTTGAGAAGTATTAGATTATTTTCAAGATCATAGGGGCTCCTCCCATATCCAAATGTTTGATTCTTATAATACCTTGTGTGTTGAGTTTGTTGTAGATAATGAAGAGAGAGAAAAAGAAAAAAAATATAAATATTTAAAGCAAGATTGAGAATAGATGCATCAAGAATATTCCAAAAATAAGAGTGAAGAAGTTGTTGTAATAACTAGTGATATAAACAACAATGCAATAGAAGAACATATGATTCTTGAATATGAGGAAGAGGAAGGAGTACTTGAAGATAATGTGTTCATAGTGGAGAATGGGCAATTGTAGAAGAAGTAATGAAGCCAATGAACGATGGAGAATATGAAGAGGAAAATTAGCTAGGGGGGAAGAATAGTGAATCCATTAGAAGAAGGTCAGTAGCAATAATGAAAATAGAGAAGTTTCAGCCGAGTATAATTATGTAGAGTTAGAGTTGCAATGAACATGAGCAATACTACAAAAGAGGGTGGAGGGTAAGTCGACGAGATCCATTATATTAGCGTTGTAGCAGTTGAAGAAAAGTAGAATAATTGCAACATATTATAGAATATATGGTGGTGATGATGAGGAAGAAAATTAAGAAGTTGATTATAGGTATGAGGGGTTACCGACAACAAAAGATTGTAGAAATGTGGAGTAAAAGGACGAAGAATAAGCAATTAAATTGGAGAATGAAAAGTGAACAATGGATCAAATTTCAAAATAAGAAGAGGAAGAAAAAAACTTAAAAAAATGTTAATTCATAAAAAAAACCCTATGAATATAATTCTCATTTTTTTTAACCAAGATAATTGAACACAAGAACATCCCTAGTTCAAACAACTATCCCACACAAACATTGATTTTTGCAGTTAATTATGTTTTTTTCATACATTAATCCTTTATCACAAGTCATGAATATATTAAAATTTCTATGCATATTTATGCATCATTTCTATGCTTCATAACTCAAGCACCATCCATAATTTTACATTCGTGTGCATTTCTCCAAAAAGATCAAAAGTGTCAAAAACAATGCTCCAAAAAGATCAAAAGTGTCAAAAACAATGAAAGTGGAAGTGTAGAGTGATAAAGCATGTGAAATAATACGACCATGTTCATACGACAAGGGAATGTATATTGTTCATGTTTAGTTGTACACAACAAGGGAATTCAAATCTAATAAGATGTGAGGGTCACGTAGATTATGAGGAAAACTTAACAACTTGAAAATACAAATTTGGATTTTTAATGCCACTTGGGTGTGTATTTTAATTAAACCAATCAAAATTGGCTAAAACAGTGAAATACATTATTTTGTAGAATCATGAAGAATAATTTGGAAAATACAAGACATGGTTTTTTTATAAAATTTTGTTTACTTAAGCCATTTCATTTTGGATTCCATGCAACGTGATTTTGTATGGATCTACATGAATTTCCATGAGCCACACAAGGTTGATTTAAGCAAGTTGTTTTAATGCCCATATTTTAATTCTCTCAAATTTTGTAATTATTCTAAGTCATTCTTATAACTTATTATTTTTAGAATGTGAATAAAGATTCCATTTCATATTTACACTTAGTATTCAATTAGAATATGAAAGGAATACTTGGTTTTCATATGAAAGGAATATTTGGTTTTCATGTATCAAATCAAATTTCAATTCCTTTGTTTTAAATATGATTGAAAACTAAGAAAAATTGGATTTTGGTCCTCTATTAAATTTTTTTGTAAGGTCCTTAGCCATTATTGAAGATAGTAGCTTGTAAGTACAAATGTGGCTATGTGTACATGAGATTTAAGTACTAGATGTTTTTATATCCTCTAATTTTATAATAAAATATGCATAATTGTTGTTGTGCCGAGTTTGATTTCAACTGTTGTTGTGAGTTATGGTTATGATGTGCACTTTTATTTGTAAGCCTCAATCTTTGCATCACTTTTCACTATGAGTCGATGAAATCCACATCAAGTGTGGATCGATATAATGTTGATTATAAGAATACGATATAATTATGATACAATTTCATGATATAATGTCAATTATAAAAACAATATATAATTATGAAACAATTTCACACAAGTTACATATATCAATAGATATTGTTTCAATGCCAACTTGCAACATAGTCAACTAATGTGGAATTCACATTTTTATGGTTCATCATACATTTTTTCCTCATTAACATCTATTTGATGTGACTTTTCTATTTTCTAAAAGGAGGTAAACCTACTCATAAACCTACTCATGAGATGAAGAACAAATAGTCTAACAATATATAAAATAGGGAATCACAATTTCAACATATAAAAAAACACATAATTCAACATTTAAGAATTGTGATTTTTTGTGATTTTGGTATTTGAATTCCAACATTTGGAAATTCTATTTTTCAAATTTGTGAAACCTAAAAATTGTGTGATTTTAAAGCTTATATCTAATCATTAATGACCAACTACTACCAAATGAAAATATTCTACATATTAACATTTCAAAACAACACTTACCACCCAAAATGTAAAGACAAGTGATAGTTAGAAGAACATAAAAGTAATTAAATTATTTCGAAATTGTATTTAAATATTTCAAATATCTTAGTTTACTTCTTTTGTGAAAGTTCTCAATTTAAATGTGTAAGACTGCTAGAAAATCCATTGGGGATGCTTATAATGAGTCCTTAAAATCGAATAAGATAAATAGATACAGAGCCCTAATTAAAAGGAAAAAAATGTACTATATAAATAGAAAGAAATATAAGCTTTTGCACCTATCTAAGTTATATCCTAAGAAATTTTGGAGGCAAATTTTGACTCGTAAAACTAAAGAAAACAATATGATTCCCTTGAAGGACTAGAATTCATGTCTTAAAAATCGTTACAAATCTCCTAATGTTATAGACAACATTCAAACCCTTCCTACAGAGGAAATTGTTTTTTCTATAGAATACATAGAGTTTGGGTTAATAAGCCCACAAAAGGGAAATCTAAGGACATCGAATGCTACCAATCATAAATCTTAAAAATTGGAGGGCTTATGCTCATCCCTCACACCCACAATATATTCATTTTAGCATTCAAGTAGATATTACCTGAATCTTGAACTCAAAGCCTCATTGTACCTATTTTTAAAAGTGGGGATAAAAACAATCCCTCTAATTGTAGGACCATTATGATTAGCCCCTTTTTATCCAAGTTGTGGCCAAGTTATGATATGGAATTATTTTGGAAAAAAAGATCAACATATGGCTAGAAAGCCACAAAAAAAGAGCTAAATTTCAAGCTGGATTTATGATCTATCATTCAACTATGTAACACCTTCTTATGCCTAGGATCATTGCAAAGGAGTGTCACAATATTCAAACCAAACTTCTATGTTGTTTCGTTGACTTTAAAAGAGAGTTTTACATAGTGTGCAAGACTAACCATTTGAATTAGAACAACTAAAATTTCCATTCAAGTTGAGAGATACTATGATAGTGTTGTACAAGAATGTTATTGCTAATTTTAGGAACATTGAGGGCTATTTAGAAGAAATTAATGGTAATATAGGAGTTGAGCAAGGTTGTTCCCTGTCCCCTACCCTTTTTGGCATAAACATTAACAAGTTATAGGGTTTTTTGTGTTGAAACATTGTAACTGCAAAGAGTATTCTATTTATTATTGAGTCAATATTAAATAGATCAATCCCCTTTTGTGGATTGATCATGTCGAGCATTGTAATTGACCAAATCCACTTTTGTGGATTGGTCAAACCCTAAATATAATATGCAAATTGAGAAGTCGGCCCCCAGGCTAATTAAAGTGGTTTTAACCACTAAGAAGACAAGTCGGCCCTGCCCAGTGAAGAGACACCTTTTCAGCACCTGCTAGTTTGTATAAATAAAAGAAGTGAATTCCTCATTGATCACTAACTTAACTCGCTCATCTAGTGTGTAAGTTTGAAGGAAGATGCAATTGTCAGTCACTGGAAGAAGGAAGAGAGAGAGGCGCATTGCTCAGTAGAAGATATTCTTTAGTGTTTGGTTTATTGCCTTAGCATTGTATTATCTATCTATATTAAGGAAGTTTTTTCTGGATTTTCTCCCCCATGAGGGTTTCCTATGATAAATGTTGTGTATCTTGTGATTGTGTTTCTCTTAGTGATCCTATCACAGTGTTCCCTAGCCTAAGGAACTCTTTGGGACCTTCAACACACTTTTTTCAGTGGATAGAACTCTTGGAATGTGAAACCCTAGTTTTCACTGGTACTAGAAAACCAGGAAACCAGAACCAGTACCAGAAGTACCAGTCTAGAATTTCGTTGGTCAAGTTTAAAGGGGTAAAATTTGGATTTTCAAAAATCTAACTGCACTAGATTACTCACCTCAGCTCAACACATCTAGCCCCTGGATTAGAATTTCAAAATTTTAAGTTTTAAAAATTAGGGTTTCCTCATAAAACCCTAAGTTGCAGTTGCAGTCACAGTTTCATAATCAGTTTCAGTGTCAATTGAAGTATCAACTATAGTACCAATTGCATTCACCCTTGAAGTTTTTAAGAGTTGGTAATTATTACCGTTACTACCAGATGGTGCCACTACCTGCAAATAATATCAGAGGTATGTATTCACATATGTTTAAACTGTTAATATTTAAAGGGTATTTGCAGGAGACATGATATCTTACCATAGATCCAGAAGGATATCAAGATCCAACACATTCAGAGGAATAATGCAACCCAGGTTTGATTATTATGATATGCATCTATTTTATATGACATTATTTTGATCTAGGTTGCATGTTGAAGCTATGACCATCATACTAACCTTTGGTCAAAATTAAAGTCAAGGTATTAGATGGATTAGAGTTGATATCATAGAATTTATCCTCTAACCCAACTTTCTGTCAAGATAACAAATTGTCTTAGTACAAAATACAGGTTGAAGAAAACACTCGTCATCTTGAGTGAAGGAGACTTGGAAGAAAAACAACACACTCAGTCTTGAGGACAAGGCTCCAAGTTCTAGGTCACAAGTGAAATCTCTAAAGGAGCAACTGTGACAATTTTTCATGCTATTGTTTTATTTACTATTATCAAAAGAGTATTATTCATTCTTGTTGTTTTGCTGACCTTGTTTCAGGTCACAGGTGATAACCCTAAGGAAGCTATAGTGAAGGTTGCAGAAGGTAACATATTAGATGAGACATGAAGAAAACTATGTAAATAACCTTATACATTCATGTACCAAAGAAGATGAAGAAGAAACTATCTTTTGAAATCCAGAGTATCTCATATGGAGATTGATTGTAAGGTGTAGAAGGCTCCAAAGATGACCGAACATTAGAACAAGAACTCACCGTAGACTTGTTCAAAGGATAATGAAGCCACCTTGATGGGAAGCATAACTCGTTTGAATTCAGACTCAACTTTTCATATTTAGACTTGGTATTTAACACCAAGTATATCCTGTCAGAGATGATGAAGTCCTTGTAGACTCAGAAGAAATCAAAAGTAATCTCGACCTCATAAAGGATCATATGAAGAGACAACTTCTAGGATTGGGAGATAGATGGCATGCGAAGACTAGATTGTAGCTTCAAAAACTTCTATGAGATATGAAATCTCCTAGGAATATTCCCTTGCTTCAATGACAGAGAAGGAATTCAATCAGAAAGACTAGGATATGGATTCTTCTGTGAGACTAGAAAATAAGTCAATATTGACTTCCAAGATTGATCTAAACAGATAAAGCATGCTGCAGATGTACAAATCCTGATGTGTGTCCATAGGATTCTCCCAGTAAGAGGGAGAAGACTATGACAATACACTTACTCCAGTAATTAAAGAAATAGTTCCAATATTCATGAAGACAACCAGAACAACCATGATTCATATATAGTATGAGATGCAGGGGGAGAAATCCCCATATTTAAAATTGAGTGGAAGTTGGTGCATTACATTAGCTGGGTCATGTAGACATGACTACGATAAAATATAGAGTTACCTCCGTGAAAGAAGAAGAGATACCTTCAGTATCAATTATTGAGCCACTCTCAGTCTCAGATGAAACTGTTGTCGTCATAGAATAAGAGGATTTACTCACAGATTTCAATAGCCACAGTGAGGATGAAGTAGTCATTCTTAGCCTCATAGCAGTTGTAGGTACAGAGTCCCAATTCCAGAAAGAACAATTGCAGAAAGAGGAGAGGACATACTCTTTGGAAGTGAGACATATAATGTTTTGCAGAGAGCACATAGAGATATTACATAATTGTACAGATTGAGTTGCAGTTGAGAAAGTGTACCAAATTGGTACAATGTAACGTGAAAATTTGGTTTGAAGTTGAAGATAGAAATACTCAGGTCTGTAGGTTGAAGAAGGATCTGTACAGGTTGAAGCAAGCTCCTAGAGCTTGATATGGAAGAATTGACAGTTTCCTGAAGAGCTTGGGCCTTACCAAGAGTAAAGTTGATTCTAACCTTTATCTCAAGGTTATGAATGATGAGCCAGTGATGTGACTACTATATGTAGATGATGTATTCTTGACAAGATGAAGAAAAGATCATCACAGATTGCAAAAGAAGATCGCTGCAGAGTTTGATGAAATACCTAATGCTTTATCTCTTAGGTCTTGAAGTTTGGTAGATCCCATAAAAGATATTCCTTAACCAAAGGAAGTATGTGTTAGGGTCCTAACCCGCACATAGGTAGAAAAATATATTCGGATGTAATAAAGGTAAATATTAATAAGGCCTTTCAATAAAATAGAATAAGGCGGATGTAAGAAGACCTAATAGAAGCTTCCACTTCTAGAAGGATCTTCCTCTAGATGCTTCTTTTTAGTAT
>SNQJ01S0286209.1:0-10963 GCA_010110895.2 Picea sitchensis
GACTGGGGTTACAACATCCATTTGTGGGATTTCAACCCCATGCAGGTCCGAGCTAATCATTCCCCCACGTGTACCTGTCCACCCGACAAAGTCCTGCAACAACAACAAGTACGCCCTCCAGGGTTCATAAGTCACATGGATCATAACATGTAAATCACATCCAATAATTAAATTACCAGACATGTGCATCAAACCCCCCCTTTACCTAGACAAATGCTCAAAGACGTTATGCAATTTAACAAGTCAGGTTTGGAGAAGGTCTCAGGGTGTCCTATTGGGCTAATCCTTCTTAAGTTTGGGGTGTTTCCCAAGTGAGAACCAATCTAGGTCATGTAAGTGTGTGAGGTGGCGTGGGGTAAGTGTTTGGGCATGGGGTGGAGTGATAACAAGGAAATGTAGATCTTACCTGTGGGTGCCTTTGTAGAGGGCGAGTTGCACCTTGTCATAGATGCCGTTGTTTCCTAACCCATTCACTGCCTTTTATTCTTAGTTTCATTGGTTTTGATCTTTTTCTTTATGCTTCAAAGGAAGAGTTGAGGGACACTGTCCTGGCTTGGTGACCAGAGGTGACGGTGTTGTCCACAAACATTTCATGGAGATGAGAAGGCTGGTTCGTGATGAAACCCCCTTTCTCTTGGCTATGCCACCAAGAGCCAATACCCTGGTTTGGTGACCAGATAGATGGTAGTGTTATACCACTACATACCCATGGTCATAATAGGCCGACTCATGATGAGACCTCCCATCCACCAACTAATACCTTGAGTGTTTATTTATCTTACGGGTTCCCTTTTCTTACTTAGAAGAATTTTACTCCTTTCTTGGGAATCCCTGGGCGAAGCATCTCAAAGGTTTCATTTTGGCTTTTAACTATTGCCAACTACTTTTACCCTCTGGTCCTTTAGCCCCTTCTTCACACAAGGCAAGGTACAACCCTTCCTAGTGTGGCAAATCCCAATGCTCGAACAAAGGTAAGGGGGAAATGAGAGGAATAAAGATGGAAAGTGGTAAGTATGGAGGGAATGGATGATGACCTTTCATAAACCCACCCAATGGCAACCTATCCTAAAGGGAGATCAACTTACTAGGGCATCATGTCACCCTTCCAGGTATGAATAAGTTAAAGAGCATAATGTCCAAGCAAACGTTATGAGATGAAGGAGAATTCAATGCAACATAATCAAGTGCTTAAATAATTAGAGTGACACATTCCATGATACCCAGACTCATTACCTTATGGAGCAAGATTTACTGCTACTTCAGGACCAGGCTGGTGGGATGGATATTGCTGCTGCTGATAAATGGGTTGCACTGAAATAAAGAGGGCCCCTTTGGGGCCATGCTCAAGTCATCCGACTCTCGACACTCCATGTCTAGGACCTGTGGGCCTCGAGACATGATCTCCTTAGTTATCCCTAGGGTAGAGGATAAGAGTCCTAATTGAAGTGTATCTCGCCACAGGAGCAAATGTCTCCTCATAATCTATTCCTTCTTTCTAGGAGAAACCTTGTGCCACAAACCTTGCCTTGTACTTCTCTATGCTGCCATCCACTGCATGATTTATCTTGTAGATCCACTTGGAACTGACGATTGTCTTTTCCTTTGGTCTCGGGACCACATCCCAAACATCATTCTTTATGATTGACTAGTACTCTTCAATGATGGCATCATTCCATTCTTTCTTCTCTGTAGGCTCTTCATAACTAGTAGGCTCTGCATCAATGATGTCGCTCAACAGTGCTACATAATTGGAATATGGTCGCAGTTTCTTTCTTTCTCTAAAGGATTCATCTGGGGCTCCATACTTTTCTGCATCATGTATAATCTCACGGGCGCAAGATGGCCTTCTCTTCTTTGCATTCGTCTCTGCAGGTCTTTATGGTTCTACCACATCATGATGTCCTTTTGGAACATGTTCTTTTGGTACTACATTGGTGCCTGCATCTGTATCTGCAACCCTGGGAGCTATAGGTTCCTCATCATGAACCTCATATGTATGGTTCTGTCTCAATCTATTAAAGGTTGCATCCTCATCAAAGGTAACATCTCTGCTAGTCTCAATCTGTCGGTGACCAGGAATGTCAACTTTGTATGCCTTCAATGTCTCGATGTATGCGACAAAGATACCCTTCTTGCTTGATGGGCTTAATTTGGATCTCTTGTCCTTGAGGACATGCACATATACTGGAAAACTGGATATTCCTAGATGGTTGACCTCTGGCTTTTCACCTGTAAACATCTCTTCTGGTGTCTTATTCCCAAGTACTCGATGGGGACTTCTGTTCTGCACATATACAACAGTCCTAGCTGCTTATGCCCATAAATGCATCGGTAAGTCTTGATCATGAATCATGGCTTTCATTGGTTCCAAGATTGTTTTGTTCTTTCTCTCTTCCACACCATTCTGCCGAGGATTGTAGCGAGTAGAGANCACATATACAACAGTCCTAGCTGCTTATGCCCATAAATGCATCGGTAAGTCTTGATCATGAATCATGGCTTTCATTGGTTCCAAGATTGTTTTGTTCTTTCTCTCTTCCACACCATTCTGCCGAGGATTGTAGCGAGTAGAGAACTCCCTCTTAATCCCAACTTCCTTGCAAAATGTCTTGAATTCATCAGATGTGAATTCTCCTCCATTGTCTGACCTTAGAGTCTTTATATTTTTTTCAGAGAGATTTTCTACAAGAGCTTTGAATTCTTTGAATTTGCTAAATACATCACTTCTATTTTTCAAGAAATAAATCCAGGTTTTACGTGAGTAATCATCAATGAATGAAACATAGTATACATACCCGCTTGATGAGTTTGCTGACATTGGTCCACATACATCTGAATGTACTATGTCCAATGCTCCCTTTGCTTTGCTGTTGCTGTTTGGAAATGGGTTCTTCATGTTCTTCCTTTGTGCGCATCCCTTGCATATGCCTTCATGGTTTACTTGAATCTCTGGTAAAACTGTCACCATATTGCTTATGATCGGTAATGCCTTGTAGTGTAGATGAGTGAATCTCCTATGCCATAGTTCACACTGAGTCATTGTATTATGTACAAGTGTTGAATCTGAGTGTCCCTTCAATTTGTACAAGCCTCCCTCTTGAACACCAATAACTACTGCATCATCAATGGTTTTTCCTTTTGGCCACATAAGTACTTCACCGTCTACAAAAGCGACTCTGAATCCTTTCTCATCTAATGCTGAGATGGAAAGGAGTTTCTTCTTCAATCTAGGAACATATAGCACATCCTTCATCTTCATGGGGTTTCCAGAATTCAATCTGTAGGCGACTTCTCCTACTCCTCTGATGGGGTACTGGTAATCATCGCCTAGTTTTACCTTATGAGGTGAATCCTTTTGGATTAGATTTGAGAATGAGTTCTTATATCCGGTCATGTCCTTGGAGGCACCACTGTCAATGAGCCATGTGTCACTTCCATGGGCGACTGTTTTAGTAAGAGCTGAAATCAAAACATACTCTTCACTTAACTCATCTCCTTTAGCTGTCTTCTGATCAGGTTTGTCATCTTCTACGGCATGAGCATGATGTCTCTTATACTTTCCTTTTTTGACCTTATCTTTCGAGTTGGGACAAAATCTTGCAATGTGTCCCATCTTTTGACAGATGAAGCATATGAGGTTTGAGTAGTCCTTTTGGCCCTTGTGTGATTTGTGTGACTTCTGTGGGAATGGGAATGATCCTCCTTCTTGCTCTTTCCATTTCCTGCACGTGCTGTTAAGGCTTGATCATCATCAGCTAGTTTTTCTTCTTGTGCTGCCAACCTTGCTTCTGCCTAAGTACAATCCTCCCACAGTCTGCTGAACTTCGTAAGCTTCCTTCTAGAACATATTCCTTGAATGAAAGATTCCCATGATCTTGGGAGACCATCAAGGTGGTCATTACGAGTTCGACTTCTTCTACTTTGTCTCCTATGGGTTCAAGTTTCTCTTTAATCTGCAATACCCTTGTGAAGTATGATTGAATAGTTTCCGAGTTCTGCATCTTCACACTCTTGAGCTGTGTTCTCAAGGTCATCTTTCGATTTATGTTCTTGCCTTCATACAATCTAGATAGGGCATCAAACATCTACTTGGGAGTTGTCAAAGACAAGATGTGTGGGATCAGGTGATCCTTGATGGAATTTGCAATGATTCTCTTCGCCTTGACCAAGCTCTTCTTGTGTTTTGCCTTGGCTTCATCTCCCTATGGTTCTGGAACTTCCTCCTTAATGAATCCTTCTAGGTCATGCTCTTCTAGAATGAGCATCACCCTGTACTTCCATGCTCATAAGTTATCAACACCCTCAAGCTTCTTATCAAGCTTAGTGCTGGTAGTCATCTTGCCCTGTGACGAAAATATGATAAGAAATACAATTTCAAAGAAGGATTTTTGACTTACTAGAGAGTGCGCTATGCCAAGTTGAAATTCTGCTCCAAGTTGATTCTGCAACTGCCTTGACGTCTTGACTTAGGGTTTATGAGGAAACCCTAAATTTTCAAACTTTGAATTTTGGAATTCTGATCCAGGGAATAGATGCACCCTCCTAGATGGTCTTACTTTTCCCAACGTCCTTCAACAAGGTGGATGATGTCACATTCTAGGGTTTATGCAGAAACCCTAGTATGCAGAAACCCTAATTTCTAAAACTTGTCCAAGCTGAAAACTGCTCCAGGGAGAAAGTGCACTAGGACCAGGAGAGTCTTCCTATGCCCTTGTTTTGCTCAATGAGCTCCTCTGTGCTATCAAAATGCCTTCTTTCAGGTCTTCTCTGATACCATGTTGAATTTTCGTCTCAAGGCGTTAACTAGAGTAGTATTCTTAAGCTTTTAAACAATTATTACGATAACTGCATATAAAGGATCACTGAAAGAATAACATCCACAACATACACAATATTTACCCTGGGAAAACCCTCTAGGGGAAAAACCTAGTAAAACTTTCTCAATATAGATTCAACAACCAAGAACAATGCCTCTCTCTAAGAGAGATCTGACGAAGCAAAAGATCCTTCTCAAACCCTTGACTAGGGAAGAGTAGCGCACCACATAACCAAGATAAACTCAAGAGATAGACCAAATCATCGACAAAATCACCTCATAGCTGCAGTAGCGTCTCCCTCTAAGACTTGCGCACTTTTCTCTTGCACTAGAGAGCTTGTGTTGTATGTTATTCCAAATGAGGCGCTAGCCTCTCTTATAAATACTAGTTGGCCAGCCTAAAATTAGGTCTGGGCTGACCTGACACTTTGTTAGGGCACAATACGGCTGACCTTACAAAATACACTTTATAAAATACATTTGACCTTTTTACTTTGGCGCAATAGGGCTGACTTGACAAATGGCACTTTATAAAATATATTTGACCTTTTACAATGGCGCAATAGGGCCGACATGAATAATTACAATACAATAAGAATATCTTCCGCTGCTATTAAAAAATTTAACAATACTTTCTCCATATGAAGTCCGATGAGGTTGGAACCACTCTCAAATGTCCTCAAACAATTAATGGTAATGTTAAATTCTTAAAGTAAAAGGATAAAAAGGTTATCTTTCCTTTTTATCCTTTTACTTTAAGAATTTAACATTACAATTAATGGTAATGTTAAATTCTTAAATTAAAAGGATAAAGAGGTTATCTTTCCTTTTTATCCTTTTACTTTAAGAATTTCACATTACCATTAATTGGGGTCCGAGTTTGAAAAAACAGGTTCAAACTTCAATCCCCTATCTCACTTTTGCAAAAATGAGGGTTAAAAGACCAAAATTTTGATTATAAGGGGATATTGATGCAGCAAGGCGATAATCTCTAAATATGATAATTTCAAATTATCAGATTTATCACGATAAATACAAGCGATATTATCGCCAAGTTGGGTTTTGGCGATAATATCACGATAATTCCGATATTATCGCGATACGTGCAACACTGGTACAAAGTTAAGTTAATGTTGGCCATTATTCTATCATACATGCTATCATTTATGCAAGTTGCGGACTATAACTCTTGCACATGCACTGTCCGAGATATTTATTCTACACAATGTGAATAACATCTGAGACAAGGGGTTACCTAATGATATCCTGTTAACAAAGAGAATCTGTATGAATCTTGGTACAGTTTTAGCATTAATATTGTTTTTATATGGTATAACCATCCTGCAATGGCATCTATTGGAAGTTATTTTCTAGCAAATTGTTAGTTGCAACTACTTTATTGTGTACATATATACTAAAAGCTAATGATGCTGGTTTGGTTATTGCAGTTTTTGCACGCATGTCACAACCATCACAGCCGATTCGATGTGCTAAGAAAGCAATAATCAGGACTGATGATGTTACTGTCAATCCAGAAGAGTATTCTGAAGAAAAGTTCAAGTATGTTTTTAGTGGTTATGAGTGGTTTGATAGAGAATTTTGAGAAATGGAATTTTAATGTTCTACATCAGAAAGGAAGAAAACTGATATGAAGGGCATGCAATATAAATTGATAAAACATAGGGAGTGATAGCTTCAAGGGGCTCTACTCATTGTGCTTTTGGAAATTTAGAGACATGCCATTGGCTTAAAGATAAAAGGAGTTTGAATTCATTGACCATACCATTTTTAGAGCTCTTAGTATTTTGTAAATAACTATTTTTTGTCAAAGCTCTGTGTGTTTTGGCAGTGTTGCTGCAGCAAATTAACCACTTCGATGATCCTTTTATATTTGCATGTTAATCAGTAATCTTCACTTTTAACAGCTCACATTACTTTATTATTTATTTTCCAGTTTTCTGTGCAAGCATTTTCAAAGATGTGGTTTACTATAGTTATTAAGTAGCTTTTCTTATTGCTGCAAACTTACTGCAATGCCAGATTATAGAAAAGTGTGAAAAATTAGAGTTGCAGCGAATTTACTGTCTTTGGCATAAAGGTGGACTTTCTGTGGTTTTAAGAGCATTTGCAGATGGCCTATTGGATTCCAATTCTTATAATTTGCTTTAGTTTGTGTTTTCTTATGCCTTGCATTTTGAAAAAACCCTTTATTTAATACCTTGAGGCTTGACCCATGGACCATAGTTAAAGATATAGTATAGCTACTTTCTCTTCATACAGGGTCTTTCTTTCCTCGTTTCTATGTTGCTTTCCTTTCTTGGGCTTCTTGCTTTCCTGTGAATTTCAACTTGCTGTTCATACAAATGGCTTTCTTTCCTTATTTTCTGGTATATTGCTTTTCTATTTTCCTCACATTTTCCATTCCTTCCTTATCCATCTGTCTACTTGACTTACGTTACAATTTTTAGAATAATAGCCTCATCTTTCTCGATTCCTTTTCCATTAAGAGAAAATGCATGTAGTTTGCAGTGTCAAAGCCATCGATAAATTTTAAAATAATTAATGTATTGAGATGAAATAACAAACCTTTTGTTTACTTGTGTTCTGTCAGCATAGATGTATTTTTTTGTCATCTGCCACTTATTCCAATCCTTGGACTTCATATAGTTTTGTGAAAGTTTCTTTGGAGTAAGTAATTTTCTATTGTTATATCAGTAGTTATATATTGTTATCTGAAGCATGGCATTGTCTGTTTGGTTCCTAGGGTATTTGCTGTAAGGTTGGTGCTTGGAGGGCCATCACCTTGCGAGCTTGTTGATGCAAAGATATGCTTGACATTCAGGATTTTCGTCACGTTTCCAAATGGTTCCACATTTTGCTCCACTCAAGATTTGGACCTTGTCCGATCAGAGGTGAATTTGCTTTAAAATTATGACATAAATATGTGATGTTACTTCCAGTTGTTGAGATGCTCACAAATTGAAGTTTGAGAGTAGCGATAATATGATATGATGATAATATTTATAAATAATGATTATACATATTTCATCTAGGCATAACACTATGTTTCAAACTTTCAACTAAGCAATTTAGAGATAATACTCAAGTAGAGAGGTTAAATAGGTATCCTAGGGGCTGTACCTAAATTACATAGTAAGAACAATGTAGACTGAACAAATGCCATGAATTGGCTAGCTCTTGCTTCAAGCTGAGAGCATTACATTTATAAATATACTTGGAAAAAAACGTTATCTGGCAGAACATTTATAAATATACTTGGAAAAAAACGTTATCTGGCAGAATATCGCTATAAACAGAAAGATAAACATTCAAGAAACTAATCATATTTGTTCAATTCACAAAAGGTCCAAAATCTGTATTTGCCTGTAAATGTTGAATGCCAAATCAGATGCAATACAAAGTAATAAATGTGCAAGAAAAGCGCTACTTTCTTTCTCTAGGATCTGACAAAGAATTTTATGCTTGCTACTACAAGGAAAGAATAGGCAGCAAAGCTATTCATGTAGACAGAAATGATAAGACTCAAGTGTTTAACTAAAAAAAATTGTTATGCCTGTTACCACCCCATGCCTACGGGTAATTGGAGGAGATCATGTCTCATGGCCTACAATGAAGACAGTGATCCCGTTGATGACGATGATCAGCATGTCCACCTGTGGCAGCCCAACAGCCCCCCTCAGATTGCCTCTTCTACTTTGGATCAGCCAAGCTCATCACATCCAATGAACACAGTGTATGGGAGATAGTAAGTCAACGCCACCATGAGGTATGTTAGTCCTTTCTTCATTTGAGGTGTCGTGTTTAATATACTAGGCATGTGAATGAGGATCATTCGTTGAAGTTGGATAATGTATCATAGGCTCAAGAAGTTATGTTTGTTTCCTTATTTCACCTTGGTGGCCAACATTTGTGCCCTAGTCCTGTGTTGTCACCCCCAAGGAAAAGGGGTTCTACTAGGGGGTCCTCACAAGGGTATCGTTCCGTTTCCCGGCCATACTTAACACTTACCATCCTGGAGCTTGTCGTAGTGCACTAAACTTTGATAATGGGTCATGGTTCATTCTCTTATGAGAAGAGGGGCTAAAGGCCCAGAGGTTGATTGTAACTGCTAGTAAAAGAACAATAAAGAAAAAATAGTGCTAAATAAAGAAAGAGATAATAGCAAAGGACTCTCAAAAGCCACTCCATACTTGAGCTCTACCCTTTCTGCGTTCACCCCAGTCCCAAAGCAGTGATGTTATGGCTTGAAACCTTATAAAGGGGACTTGCAAATATGATAAAAGGACAATAAAAAGGAATATTAAGGGGTTTGGAAAAACGTAGCGCTTAGAAAGTGGTAACTCAAGAGCAAACACACCCTCCACAAAGGCACTCATAGAAATGGATTAAATGACACCATAAGCCATGAAGTAAGCCCAACACGTACCACTATCACACTTACTCTTGAAGGGTTCTTTTCTTTCCTGCTTCCCTTGGGACATATCCATCTACTTGGGTCTTTTCTTTCACTGTTTCGGTTGGCACGCCTAATAGGGTCTGATGAAGGTCCTCCCATACTCAAACTTGTTAACTTACATAAAGTCTTGAGCTAATGTGAGATTTGAAGGGGATACTTGATGTGAACTGTTTATGTGGCTTATATCTTAAGTAACAACTTACTTTGTATGATCTAAGGACTTTCATATCTTATGAACATTGGCTTTACTTGATTTCATGCTTTGATTTGATTTGGATGCACCTGGCATGGTACTTTGAAGGACGTCCTAGGCTTTCACCCAGGAAGTTGTGCCTTTATTTGCAGGATATGGCATGTGTGATGAAGAGCATTGAACCATTAGATGGCTTGACACACTTAGATGCAGGCTCTCACATCTTCTGGACCTTGGACGATGGACATATGGGCTTGTAGTTGCTAGATATGGTCATGGTTGCATAGAGATGGGCAGCAAGCCCACAACTTGGGCTCTACACCCCAGAGACTATCATGCATTGGATGGAGGACGTTGCACTGGTAGATGGTTGGATGGCGTGCATAGATGACATACACCCTCCTCCACCTTGGAAACCATCCTTTACACCTTGGATGCTGGGCCTTTTGGATGATGATGTCATGCTAGGGTTTGATGGAGATGATTGGGGTTTGCTGCCACGTGGAGAGCACATGATGTGATAGGACACTTGATGATGGTTTTCACCTTGCTTGCACTCCTTGATGATGACATGTGTCCTTTGGAGGCCTTCTCCATGCCATTGAGGGCTTGACGTCACCACACGTGTGACGATATCATTTATTGTTTTTATGTTTTATCATTGTAAAGGCTATTTTGAGGGATTGGCCCCACTACTAGCATATGTTGTTGACATTTTACTAAATTATGTGGAAAAAAGTGTTGGGGTTACCTTATATAAATAAGGCTAGCACTTCAGATCATTTTTCATCATCACAACTCCTCACACTTGTGAAGGAGAGCTCTGAAAAAGTTTTCTCTACTCTCTGTCTTCTTGGATCTAGTGCACACCTTTGGAGGAGGATTGTTTGTGGATGCTTTTCATTTCTTGGATGATATCTTGTTGCAACTAGGGTTTCTCTTGGCACACTGACTTGGATAAGTAAGTAATTTTCTTTAAGTTGATGTGTTTTCTCATGGTATAATGTGATAGGTGCTATCTTGTTGCATGTTACTTTGTTCTAATAAAACCCTAGGAAGGAGACAAGGCTTTCTCTCCTTGAATACTTTTGTTTGTCCAAGTTTTGTGGAAATCATTAAGAGACCTTGTCTCTTGCTAGGATTCAAAGACCTAAGGCCCAAGAGGCCTTGCACCTTAGGGTTTTGTTCTTAGTCCATTTTTGATCCTTGACCTAGGTATGTAGAAAATCAATAACAAATGCACACTAACTCGATAGGACTTTTGTCAAACACTCAATAAACGCAGATTTTTGTCTTAAATGAACTCTGAATGTAATACCCACATACAACTATATCATAAGTAGAAGCACACATTACTAAGCAAGTATTGCAACGGAAAATAACAATGAACAACAATCACAAAACACATGTGCACACCCAGATTTTGGCAACCAACCAGGGAAAACCCCGGTTTGGGGAAACCCACCAAGAGAGATTT
>SNQJ01S0286212.1:0-10963 GCA_010110895.2 Picea sitchensis
CAGAGACCTTATCATCATTCTTCAAGAGAAGTGATATCAACACTTTTTATACAACCAAGGATTCATTGAGATATTCACCTAATCCTCTAATAACCTTAACAACTTCATCAACTCTAATAAAATAGGTTTCAATATCTTCCTTTTTATCCATCTTCAAATTTTCAAATTCTGCTCTATGTCGTTGAAGCTTGACCTACTTAAATTTTGGATCACCTTCATAGATACTCTTGAGTTTGTCCCATACCTCTTTAGCAGTGTTGCAACCCATCACTTTGATAGCAATGGTTGGTGCCAATGCTCCTAGAATAACATGTCTAGATTTTGAATTACAACACATAAGATTCTTCTCATTTCGATCGGTTGGAGCATTCTTTGGGATTACATAGCCATTTACAACTAAGTACCAAATGTCCATTGCCAAAATTTTTAGGTAATTTTTCACTCTATCACTCTAGTATGCATAATTTCTTCCATCAAATTGTTGAATCCCATTTGGAATGTGATCATGGTCATCCATCTTTGCTCAGGATTTTCCTTCTAGTGGTTAAACTATTCTGAAGGAAACCTAATCTGATTCCAATTGTTGGAAATAATGAGAGGGGGGTGAATCAATATTTAGAGAAATGTTATTTTTTAACTTGTACTTCAATCAAATCATTCATTCAATTTATATCCAGTCAACAATGAATACTATCCAATGAAAAATGAAGAATAGTATAATAGATACACCAATACGCCATGCACATTATATAAGAAGTAATCATGTATTATTGTTCAAAGGAGGTAATGAATTCCAAAGGTAGATACGGGTTCCAAATATAAAGTGAGGGATAAACATAAAAAAGGAAGGTACAATCCTACAATATCAATAGAGGTTTTACCTCTCCATCATTGCCCCTTCCTTCTACCCAAGAATATATGAGAGATAATAAAACTTTACATTAAATTATCACCATCAACCAACCATCACATAGAACCTGATAATGCTTCCTGAGAATTCTTCAACTTCTTCAATTATTCACTTCTCGAAATACTCTGATCCTGTAGATAATATTAATCAATGTATTCTCTAAAACTCCTCCAATTTTCACTCCTTGAATTCTCCCAGAAAAGGAGTTATAGAGAAAATGGTAGACCTTGTTCATTTTTGGTTTATTCGGGAGAGAGAACTTGTACAGAATTCCCCGTGCTTAATATTTAACACCAAATTATGAAATCCGTACACAGGAAACTACAACCTGTAATATTTCCAATGCAATTGGTCTCACTTCATTTGGATTCTCTATGAATACGTTATGATTGTTTTACTCGGAACACCTTAGAACACATCACCAAAAGACTTCATCCTCCCTTGAAATTCGACATTCTTTACTTCATATTTCCTCATAAATTCGACTTATATCTCCTTATTCATTAATAAACTCGTGTGTGTTAAAAAATGAATGTATAATGAGATGTATTTATACCCTTTATGTCACTTCCTTTTAACATTAGGGCCGACATGTAGTTTCTACTTCAATTCACATTGTCATATTCAAAAATTCATTTCTCCTCAATTGTGAGGATCCACATGGAATTCCACTTACCACTGGAAGAGACATGAATTATACTATCCATCCATGGGTGTTGTATATTCATGTGTAATTTCCTTCATGTCTATCTACTTCGATCAATTGGGGGGTCCAAAAGCCAATGGCTAGGGTTGACATCAATGACAACAACCAATCTTCCAACAATAATTACCTGGCTCACTAACCTATCAAACATGTTTAAAATTCAATTGGGGCTTGGTCTTGGGGTATTAAACTCCCCTACCCTTATTTATGAATTTTCCTCAGTGCATATTATTTACATATTACCATCAAAATTTTCAAAAAATTTCAAAATGATGCGGGTATTCTGCCCGCATAGGATCTTTGTGCTCCCAAGTTGCATCCTTAGGACTGTACCAGGTCCATTGGACCTTCACTAGATCTATGGATCGATTCTGGAGCTTTTTGATTCTCTTGTCCAGTATGTACGCTAGATGCACTTGGAAAGTGCCTTCTTTCTCCACCTGAATCACATTCCAATCAATAACATGATTAACATCAGGTACACACTTTTTGAGTAATGATACATGGAATACATTATGAACATACATTGATCTAGGTAATGAAAGAATATTATCTACAGAACCAATCCTCTCCAGAATTTAAAATGATCCACAATAATGAGCTGCCAACTTTGAAAAATTTCCCAACTTCAGGGAACTTTCGTTTCCCTTCACTTTCAAGAATACATGATCACCCACTTTAAATTCCCTGTGAATTTTTTCCTTATAAACATATCTTTTCTTCATGTCTTGAGCAACCTTTAAATTCAGTTTTATTTTTTTCAACTACTCTTCCATTTCCCTAACAAAATCTGGCCCAATCATTTCTCTATCTGCTGGTTTGTCCCAACTTACAGGTGTGTTTCACCTTCTTCCATAAATTTCATCAAATGGGCTCATCTTTAGAGATGCTTGGTACCCATTGTTATAAGCCTACTCTAAAACGTGTAGGTAGTCTTCCCATTTTTATGGTTTATCCATCACATACATTCTCAACATATCCTCAATCACTTAATTCACCCTCTCTGTTTTCCCATCAAATTATGGATGATAAGTTGTGTTGAAATTCAAATTTGTTTCAAATCCTTTGAATAATATTTTCCAGAACTTTGAGGTAAATTTTCCATCCCTTTCAGACACAATTGTCTTGGGTATACCATGCAATCGAGCAATTTCCCTCATATAAATATCAAAAATGTTAGTTTCCTTGTGAGTGAGCTTCACTATAATGAAATGGGAAGATTTGGTAAGCGTATCCACCACTACCATGATAAAATCACGATGTTTTCTTTTTTGGGGTAGTTTGCTGATGAATTCCATTGTTACCACTTCCCATTTCCACTTTGGGATGGGTAATGTCTGCAACAACCCAGTTGGGTTTCTATTTTCATCCTTGAATTTTTGACACTCCAAACATTTGGCAATGTAATCAACAACTTGTTTCTTCATGCATGGCCAATAATATTGACTCTTGAAAGCTACAATTATTTTGTGATACCTTGGGTGTCCAGCATAAGATACGTTATGATTTTTTGTCAATATCATATTTTTCAATTCTTAGAATTGGGTACATAAACTATGTATTTTTCAATTCTTGGGAATTGGGTACATAAACTATGCTTCTGTACATGAGAATTTCATCATTTACCAGCTTGTAGTCCTCAATTTTATGCTACTAAATACCTTGTTGTAACTTTGTTGTTATTTCCATATATAGAAAATATGATTTTTCATCCTCTAAGATTCTATCCTTCAAATCGGATTGGTACATGCTAATGTTTGTAGCATGCAAATATTTCACTCTTCTTCTGAGTGCATCATCCACATTTCTCTCTTTACCTTTGATATGATTCATATCAAAGTCATATTTACCGAGAAATTCTAACCACCTACTTTGCCTAGCATTTAGAGTTGGTTGATCAAATAAATATTTCATACCATTATGGTATGTCCTCATCCTGAACCTTGTCCCATGATATAGTGCCTCCCCATATTCAAGGCACGCACTATGTATTCCAACTCCAAATCATGAGTGGCATAATGCCTTTCATGCTCCTTCAACTCCCTTGATTCATAACACACAACATACCCATTTTGGCCGAGGACTCAACCAAGTCCTTCTTTACATGTTTTTGTGCATATAATGAAGTCTCCATTTGGATCAATGATCCTTAGAATTGGATCAGTGGTTAATGATTGCTTCAAATGTCGGAAACTCTTTTCACACTCCAATTTCCATTGAAACTTCACTCCCTTATTTTCCAAGGAAGTCATTGGGTGTGAAATCTTTGAGAATCCTCCAATAAATTTTCAATAGTATCCTGCAATGCCCATGAAGGATATAACTTATGTCACATTATTATGTGTTGACTATCCTCTAATGGAATCAATCTTTTCAGGATCCACTGTTATCCCTTCCTCAGATATGATATGCCCCAAATAATGAATTTGGTTCTAATAAAATGAGCACTTTCTCAATTTGGCATACAACGAATGCTCCCTTAATACCTATAATACCATTTTCAAGTGTTTCTCATGCTCTTATTCCAACTTGGAATATATAAGAATGTCATCCAAAAAGACAATGAAAACATTATCTAAGTATTCTCGAAAAATATCATTCATTAAACACATGAAGACAACTGGTGAATTTGATAACTCAAATTACACCACTGTGAAGTCATAATGGCCATACCTTTTTCTAAAATAAGTCTTGCTAATGTCTTCCTATTTAATTCTAACCTGATGATAACCTGACCTGAGATCAATCTTGGAGAATAATTTTTCATTCTTCAACTGATAAAAGAGGTCATCGATCCTTGACAAAGGATACTTCTTATTTACAATTATTTTTTTCAACTTCCTGAAGTCAATATAAAGTCTCAAAGTTCCATCCTTCTTATTCACAAATAAAAATGGAGCACCCCAAGGTGACACACTTGGGCATATATACCCCTTTTTTCAAAATATCTTTAGGTTTCATTTGCAACTCCTTTAATTTTGGTGTACTCATCATGTACGAGGTATTGGATATTGGAGCTACTCCAGGCATCATATTTATAGATAAATTAATACCTATTTTAGGGGGTAATCCTTTTATTTCTTTAAATGCATCGTCAAACTCCTTTAGAATGGCATAATATTCAATATTTGACACCTTTTCCTTAGGTTTTTCTTCCATACGGGTTGCAAATATTTGACAACCTTTTCTGTAACATTTCTTGAGCTGCAATGCTGAAATTTCTCTAATAGTTACTGCCATGAGAATTTCTTGCATTGTCCTTAGGTTTCCTTCTTCATCCTAGGAAGTAAATTATTTCCTATAACATTCTAGGATAGCATGGTGTTAGTCCAACCAATCTGTACCAATTAGACAGTCATAGTAACCTAAAGGAAAGATGTTCAAATTTTCCTTGGTGCTCAGTCCATTCATTCCCACAAGGCTTGACTTAACCATCTCATTAAATTTTCGTTTGGCTTCGGTAGCAAGTTGCACCAACAAAGATTTCCCATGCTTTATTCTTGGAAAATTAAATCTTTCCACCATCTTAGAATCTATATAACTACGAATAGATCCTAAATCAATTAAAATTGCAATGGTTTGGTTGTTGATCATACCTTCCACTTCAATCATGTGTGATTGAAACTCAACTTACTTGTTGTCCATGGCTGCATAGGTCCTGGGTACATTTCTTCCCATGTCTTACACTGTTTCAACTTGCTATACATTCTGAACATATCTCACTTTTTCACTTCTATGAGGAAAATCTCTATACTTATGATCTCCCTTACAACACCAACATTGAATAGGTGGTTGCCTTGGCCTTTCCCCCCATGTTTCGATCATTTTGGGTTCTCTACAAGTCGGTTGTCCCTGAGGACTATTTCTGAGGAATGTTGGCTTATTTCCCTTCTTCCTCTATTCAATCTTGTACTTCTTCTTGTCTTCCCAATATTTTTGGAAAGTTGGATTTCTTTATGTTGATCATATAGGTATTTATATCGTCTTATGGTCTCCTCCAAATTTTTTTGATCATCATATTGAATTTTTTCACTAATGAATGATGGAAGCCCACTCAAATACCTATGAATCTTAATTGTCTCATCCTTGATGAAGGCGGCATACTTTGACAGTTCTAAGAACGTTCTTTCATATTCATCTATGGTCATACTGCCAAGCTTGGGTTCAAAGAACTCCTTCATTTTCTTGTCATAGTATCTTTTAGTCAAGTATTTATTTTGAAAATACTTCTTGAATTCCTTCCAAGTAACATTTTTCCATTTAATGTGTTTCACCGACACAAGATGGTCCCACCACATGGATGCCTTTCGCTTGAGATGATAGATATAAATTCTTCCTTCTGCATGTGAAGAATAATTATGCAATTGAAAATACTTTCTCATTCCTAGAATCCATGTCTCTACATCTTCATTCTTCTTGTTCTGACTTTCAAACGTAGGAGATTTGATTTTGATCATTTGTCCTTATAGCTCATCCAACCCAAACCCCTTCTTATGCTTCCTGGCATGGGATAGACTTGAGATACTGTGTTCTCTCCTATTGGAATGCCTTGGGGAGTTATGGTGATGAATTGTAACACTTATTGATATTACTTTCTCATCAAGAGACATACATTATGTTTATCATATAGGCATTTATCTCACCTTATGGTCTCCTCCAAAGTTTTGGGATCATCATATTGAATCTTGTCACTGATAAATGATGGAAGCCTACTCAAATACATCTCAATCTTAATTGTCTCATCCTTGATGAAGGATACATACTTTAACAATTCTAAAAACCTTCTTTCATATTCATCTATTGTCATACTCCCAAGCTTGAGTTCAAAGAACTCCTTCATTTTTTTGTCATAGTATCTCTTAGTCAAGTATTTCTTTTGAAAATACTTCTTGAATTTCTCCCAAGTAACATTTTTCTCTTTAATGTGTTTCACTTGCACAAGTTTGTCCCACCACATGGATGCCTTTCCCTTGAGATGATAGATAGAAATTCTTTCTTCTTCATGTCAAGAATATTATGCGATTGAAAATATTTTCCCATGCCTAGAAGCCATGTCTCAGCATCTTCATCCTTCTTGTTCTCACCTTCAAATGTAGGTGATTTTATTTTGTTCATTTATCCTTGTAGCTCATCCAACCCATACCTCTTCTTATAATTTATGACATTGGATGGACTTGAGCTACTGTGTGCTCTCCTATTGGAATTCCTTAGGGAGTGATGGTGATATCTGTTAACACTTATGAATATTCCTTTCTTATCAGGAGACATACTTTATGATGGTCATATAGGAATTTATCTCTCCTTATGGTATACTCCAAAGTTTTGGGATCATCATATTGAATATTGTCACTGATGAATGATGTAAGCCCACTCAAATACCTCTAAATCTTAACTGTCTCATCCTTGATGAAGGAAACATACTTTAATAGTTCTAAAAACCTTCTTTGATATTCATATATGGTCATACTCCCAAGATTGAGTTCAAAGAACTCCATTTTCTTGTCATAGTATCTCTTAGTCAAGTATTTATTTTGAAAATACTTCTTGAATTCCTTCCAAGTAACATTTTTCTCTTTAATGTGTTGCACCTACACAAGTTGGTCCCACCACATGGATGCATTTCCCTTGAGTTGATATATATAAATTCTTCCTTTTGCATGTGAATAATAATTATGCAATTGAAAATAAGTTATCGTGCATAGAAGCCATGCATATGCATCTTCATCCTTCTTGTCATCATCTTCAAATGTAAGAGGTTTGATTTTGTTCATTTCTCCTTGTATCTCATCCACCCCAGACCTTTTCTTATGATTCCTAGTAGGGGATGGAATTGAGCTACTATTTTCTCTCCTATTGGAATGCCTTGGGGAGTGATGGCGATGTCTGATAAAACTTATTGATATTCGTTTCTCATTAGGAGACCTATGACTTCCTGATTTCCTTGAACCATTCTCCTTATCCAATTTCTTTTAATTTTTTTCCAAGATCTGCATTAATTTTATGTTGAATTCCTCCTGTTGCTCCTTGGATTTTATAAGATTTTCATTATTATCTTTATGACTTTGTACATCCTTTTGCAATTTTTTTATTTTCTCCGCCAAGTTCATGAGTTCTTCCTTTCCTTCTCCATGTCCATTTGAGTTTGTTACTTCAATACCCATATGGACATCCATCCCTATGATATCATATTCTTGGATGTAATCCCCCTGTGTATATTCCATCCCTCTACAGTCTATGTTGATCATGATCTAATCTAGTTGTTGTTAACTCTACAAAATGTGCAACCGACATAACTTGCCAGGCTAATTGACTCAACAATTTCATGAAAATATGAACCATTTTGGTTCAATAATACATAAAAATCCTTTCTTTTTATTTTATGAGAAATTATTTGTTCAAATCAATTTTCTGGGTGAACAATTATATTCTACTATTGAAGATCTTTCCAATGACTTATCCCTTTCTCAATTATGAGTCTTGAGAAGAAATTTATGGATATCTGAAAAAATTATCTTTTTTGTGATGTAATCGTTGTACATTTGTTCTTCTTCTTCAGAGATGAAATAGCTCTTAGACCCATGTTGAATCCTCTCCTCATGTTCATAGGTCCTTTTGACTTATTCAAGTGTAGTTCTGTACAAATCAAAACCCCACGAATTCCTTCTCTAAGCCCATTTTTTTCTTTTAAACGACATTTTGGCACTAGCCCTTTTCCTCGGCTCTCAATCGCATGTGACCACGACTATGACCATGCACTTAGCTAAAAAATTATTATATGGAGCTTCATAACTTTGGGGCTTTGGAACTTCAGGATTTAGAGGTTTTCATAACACCACACTTTTCTTTCCCCGAATGTCGAATTGGAGAACTACTGGAGAGGATCTCCGGAGCTTTGCACTTCAGAGGTCCTTTACCATTACACCATAATTATCCCGAATGTCGAACTTCCAAATTCTCAAGCTAACGTTTCAGAAAATTTTTACTTCGTCACTCCATTTCTTTGGGCTTCGTAGATTTTACGTTCATCATACCACATTTATTTCAAACACTGAATTGGTGAACACCCAGAGAACCTCTTCAGAGATTCATTCTTCGAAGGTTCCTATAACCACATACTCCAATTTCCACGAATGTCGAACCTCCAAACTTCCGGAGTCTCAAGGACAATCATGCACCAGGGGGTGACACATGGTATAAATATGGACATGACATGTGGCCCAATCTAACAGTTGACATGTGTCAAGTTTCAATTGGAACATAAGGTCTGTGAAAAGAATGAAACAAGAGGATGCAATCCATGCTTTGAGTGGGTCCACGTCACCTTAGGTGATGTCATCATGTCACATCACTTTAACACTCCGGAACTTCAAAGGATATCACACCAGAACATATCTAAACACCTGAACGTCAAACTTTTGAACTCCCAAAAAATGATCTCCAGAGCTTCATAGCTTTGGGGCTCCCGAAATTTGGAACTTTGGGCTTCGAAGAACTTCCAAACATAACACTACAAATATCTCGAATTCCAAACTTCCGAACATGTGCTCCACAAAGCTTCATGAATCCGATGCTCTAGGACTTCAGAACTTCAGGCTTCACAAGATTTCACACTAGAACACTTTAAAACATCTAAACATCGGACCGACGAACTCCTTAACTGTCACTCTCTGGAAATTCGGGACTTCGGGCATCAAGAGACTTCTCAACATAAAATTACAAATCTCCCGAACACCGAACTTCTGAACTGTGATTCTTTGGAGTTTTGAGACTCTGGCACTTTGAGGCTTTGGGATTCATAGTTTTTCACTATTGGTCACCACCTAATCCCCAAACTGTTGAACGCCCAAATTCCGATCACTTGCTAAAATAATGACACGTGTCCTCAAATGTGAATGGTTCGGATTGGTTCTAGACTTCGGGACTTTGGGGAAAACTCCACTCCATGCAACCACAAGAAAATTTCATGGGAGTGCCTAATTGTCGAACCACTTGAGAATCCAATGTCATGCCTTCTCACAAATGATATATGGTGTAGATTCACTCTAGGACTTCGGAATTTCAGGGATTTTTTCTCCTTTCTGTCAATACTTAAAAATTGTCAAAGAAATGAAGTATAAATGAACTAAGGGGTTAACCATTGTGATCCTTTTCCCAGATCTGATGGATGTGAAGGATTCATGCCTTTCCTGAATAGATCCTATGACCATTTTGGTTTCCCAAACTACTACACCTCTTGATCTCTCAAACACACTTAAGGTGTTCTCTCAATGCCCTCTTGGCACTCATGGACACTCTGAAAACAATATTTTGTCCATTTTGAAAACAACTCTTGGTGAAAATTTGTCTTCAATTTCCACTTACATGGCCCATCCAGGCTCAGTGTTGAAAACTGGAGCTCTGATATCAAATTGTAACATAGTCAACATTAAACCTATTGGGCTATGCCACACAGAAAATGTTGTAGAACTATATAAAGTGTTGCATCCCTGGTGTAATGATCCCAAGCCACTATGCAAGGATCATCACTTTTTTGGTGTCTTTTTAAAACTTTTTCCTGGTTGTGGTATTTCGTCAAACACTTTGTTGATCTACCTTTTAGATGTGTTTATATGTGTGTATGCAACAAATAACAGAAACAGATAACCATGGAACATACCTCAACCATATGCAATAAGATAGACAAGCCAAAGCATCTCAATTCTTCTTTATTCATAAAATAGAGAAACCTACTACAATGAAGATGTCGATATGAAATGCTCAATAGATGGCCAAGAAGATAGACAATAGATAAGAGCTCCTACAAAATGCTCCTGCTAATACAAAATATGCCTCCAAAGGATGAATGAGAAATGAAGATCAATACAAACAAATCTGAATGCCAAACTCTCCAGCTGAAGAATGCCACGCTCCAATAGAAGGTTGAAACCCTCAATAACTCGGCCCCGCTGCCAAAAGTGTCCAATCACCCTAATAAATATGCCAACTAATAGATCGAGTGATGGTAAGAACAACCCAGGTGACCGAATCTCCAATATCCCTCTCAATCTCTGTAGATTTGAAATCCCCCACTGAATGGTATGCCCCACTGGATGACTGAAACCCTAGATAATTTGGCCCTGCTGAAGGAGGCCTCCAAATGATCTAAAACTCTCTAGAAATATATATTGGGACACTGCAAGTTACTAGGTAAAGTCTTAGGGTCAGATCGGAAGTGTAACCCCTCCAAACGGACTAGATCTGGATCTCAAAAACGCCCTCCATCTCTTCAATTCGCCCTACTGCTCAAGAAATAATCTGAGCCATAAAACTGTCTCAGAAAGCACTAGATCTGATGTCCAAGGCCCTAC
>SNQJ01S0286213.1:0-10963 GCA_010110895.2 Picea sitchensis
GGAATGTGAAAGATCCCTCACATTATGAGAATTATGTTTTCATTCTTGAACTACTAGGGAGAATGTGTAGGAGGGAGAGTGGAAGGAGAAATGGCCTCATAATTCCTTATAGTAGTTGGGGTAGGGAGTACTAAATGAACCTCCGATGGCCTTTGGTCCATTAAATTATTTAACCAATCAATGGTGAGGAAGAACCCCATGGGGTCTTTAGAGAGGGTAGAGAAAAAGGGGACCAAAAGGTCCCATAATAAAACAAAAATTGACATGTAGCAAGGGCCACATAGGTTCAAAAGATTAATGAGATCATGAGATATTAATAAAGGGATTTGGGGTGAAGAGGAAGGATCATAATGGTTGTTGAGCATGGCATGTATGGACATTAAGTGTTAACATCATAAATGTGCTCGTCTCACCGTAGACAATATATCAATATTGTCACCCAACCATAGGAAAAAAGGCCACCCCGAGCACGTTAACCTTGACAGATAGAATAATTCCAGAAGCAAACCCTAGAACCAATAGCCTAACAAGGTAGCGTACCTCTTCTCCAAAGCTAGCGTACTAAGCAGGTAGTCCAAACCATAACCAAATATTATGTCACTATTGAAACAGTTGTAGTTCTCCCCCATTCATGTGATCTAGCAATTTTGACAATTTACTATTTTTAGCAGTTTTTAACTTCTCGGGCCATTTTAAGGGCCTAAATGAAGTTTTTTCGGGATAAATCACCTCAATGATAACGAAAGGCTTTGATTGATCTCCCAAAATGAATCTCCTTGATGATACCTTTCCAATGAGCTATCGTGCACCCCAAACCAAGATCATATGCCAAAATTATGCCCCTGGGAAGTTGATACATGAAACTACCCAAAACGGGGTCCACAAGACTTTTGGATTTTCATCTTATGAGGTTAGGGTTTTGGAATTTATTTATGTTAAAAATTCCTTTAGAACCTCATTTTAATCCATCTTCTTGTGAATGTCAGTAACCATCACATCTCTTCTTAGATATAAGCTGCCACCATTCTAGCGAGTCTTTCACTCTGTATTTTTACAGTTTTGTACATTTCGCTCATCAATAAAAATTGTGTATTACCGTATATCTATGTTTATGGTTTCATCTCTGATATATTTTTGTTATATTATTAGATATCTTAGATATCTCTGTACATTCCTTTATTATATCTTCTCTCTCATTTCGTGCCGAAAATAATTTGGATTAGCAGTTTCAGAGCATGTTGCTCTTGATCGTTTTTTTAGTGCATGTCCCCGATGAGGTCTGAGTATAGAAAGTTGGGTATCGAGCTTGTCTCAATTGAGTACAATCTCTCTTGCACACCCAAGAGACCCTCCATTGCAGAAGAAAATAAAAACGACAGAGCAAACAATTCTATTAATATGCTTCTTGAGTAAGCTCTCACGCGACAGAGGACGAAATGATGGAGAACTTTTCCCACATCCTTCAATGCATGCCTATAAAAACTAGCATGTATTCATCAAGCAAGCACTTTGGAGGCACCTCTCCTTTCAAGGTACAAGTTAATTTTGATATTCTTGTATTTCTTTGTTCACAATTTTTCCGATAGGGAAAAGATCACCTTCACACTCCTTAAAGCTCTCCCCCATGTCAAACATTGGTGGGAAACTTACTGGGAGAAAATTTCCACAAAGGAATCTGAAATATATGGGGTTGAGCCCACTTGGTATTTTTTTGTGGATGCGGTTAAGGAACAATATTACCTTGTTGGAAACTATGAAGACCAGTAAATGAGATGGACCACCCTGCATCAAGAGAGTAGACAAGTAGTGTTGGAGTTCACCAATACCTTCCATACCTTGCACACCAAGCTGGGTATCAAAGACTCCGAGCGACATTTGGTTCTGAAATACCGTGGGGCTCTACACAGATACATCCAAACTGAAATGGATTTTCTGGGCATTTCATCACTGGGTGTTTCTTATCGATATGATGTTAAAATCAAGCCAAAATTTAAGCACCAGAACAAATGGGAGTTCAAGTCTGCAAATCTGCAAAAACCAAAGTATGATAAAGACAACCCTAACAAACAACCTTTAGAAAACCAGTCCAAGCTACAGGAAAAGAAGGGTCATGGTAAGATGAAGAAGGACATTAGAAAGTAGTATGATTTCCACAAAATCCCCTATCACAACACCAATGAATGTCTCTCAAAAACATTATTGGTGGCCAGTATCAAATATAAGGAGCCGAACCCTGATTCAAAATCTGATTAAGAAAATAATGGAAAAAGACAAATCATCGACACAGACCCCACTTGATCCGAATTTTATGAGAAGAATGAAATGAATACAGATTATTAACAGGTGCTTAACACAAAATAACATAGATACAATAAAACTAGTTTTATATTCAATAAGGAAATAAAATGAAATTGTAAAATGCAGCGGAAACAAGCTTGCTGGAATGGTGGTGGCTTATCTCTGAGAAGAGATGTGATGGCTATGCTCATTCACAAGAAGATGATTACAATGAGGCTCTGAAGGCATTTTTTCTATAAATAGGAATTCCAAAAAACCTAGACATCCAAAAACCTAACCCTAGGAGATGAAGCGCCAAAAGTCATGTGGGACCTGTTTGGGTAAGTTAGTACATCAACTTCCCGGGGTCGTAACTTTTGCATACGATCTTCGTTTTAGGCATATAATAGCCCATTGGAAAGGTATCATTGAGGAGATTAATTTTAGGGGAACTATAGAAATATATTACATGTTGAAAACCCATTTTCCCCAAAAAACATCATTTAGGGCCTCAAAACAGCTCTGGAAGTGAAAACTGCTAAAAATAGTAAATTACCAAAATTGCCAGAAAACTGTTGTGAGCTAGTTGGAAAAGGTGGGTGGCCACTGATATCCACATGAATCAATAATCCATCCTTAGGAAGCAATGGTATCCATTGCATTGAGGTCCCCCATCAGATGAGGAAATTTCTATTGAATTTGGCCCCATGTGAGTCACTTGCCTTGGTGCAGGGGCTGCCCTGCTTTGACGACTCGATAAAGATGGATCCTTTGTTGTCGAGTGCCCTTGATATGTGTGTCCAAAATATGATCACTGGATGCCTATTTTATGCAGTTGGGGTTGAGATCTATTGGTGTCAGTTGTTCTTCTACTTCTGAGGTGTCCAATAATGGTGGGAAATAAGGGCGAAGGAGATCCACGTTGAACACTGGGTGTAGGCCAAGGAAAGGAGGAATGTTGAGCTGAAAAGAATGATCACCCATGGCTTTGGTGATGGTGTATGACCCATAATGGAGTGGGTGAAGTTTCTGATGGGGTCATGTAAGGCATTCTTTCTGCAAGTAAAACCAAACTTTGTCACTCGCCTGAAACTTATGTGGCACATGATGTTGATCATTGCGTTGTTTGTACTTATCATTGGACTTCTGTAGGATATCCTGAACCTATTGGTGGATGTGCTAGATCCGTTCAATGAAATGGGTAGCTTTGTCATCTTCAGTTGGAGCAAGAGATGAGTCAGTCAAGGTGACCGCAAGGGGAAGTGCAACATCTATGGGACCCAATGGTTGGAATCCCAACCCCACCTGAAAGAGGTTGTGTCTAGTTGAGCTATGTAGGGCTCAGTTGTAGCTATGCTGGACATAGGGAAGGCTCTCATCCCATGTGATAGGGTGCTTTGAATTATACATGCAAATGATATGCAAAATCATTCGATTTATGACCTATGTTTGGCTATGACTAGAGGCTTGACCAGAATGTGCTGAGAAATTGATTGTCCCAATTTGAGACAATGGTTTGTGGGATTCCAAAATGTACCCAGACTCATTCAAAGAAGAGCTTGGCAGTGGCCTCTACTGTGATATTCTTCTTGCAGGCAACCAAAATCACCATCTTAGAAAAGTGATCAACAACCACAAAAACATAGTCATTTCCCCGCTTGGTGGATGGGAGGCTCGACATGTAGTCCATTGAGATAGATTCCCATGGTCGGTCAGGAGTAGGAAGAGGGGTGTACATGCCCTGTTTCTTAGTGTTCAGTTTGACAATAGTGTAGGTAATGCAGAACCTGATATACTTGATGACCTCGTATCAAAGTTTCGACCAGTAGAAATGTTTTTGTAGCATCACCACTGTCTTTTCAACCTCGAAGTGTCCTGGCACCCGACTGTAGTGGGATTCCCATATCATATTTTCTCACTCGCTTGATAGAACACATATATGGCCCATATGACACAATAACCCATCCTGAAGATGGAAATTATTGACAACTGCGTTTGCCCCAACATTTTGTAGGTGGTGGCAAAGTCCAGGTTTGTCTCATAGAGTTAGGGCCATCTTCCATGCAGAGTATCCAGGTTCCAAAGAAATGTACTCCAATGTGCAAGCTCGGTAATCAATGCAGAGTCACTAGGTTCCAGCTTTCTTCTGTACCAGCATGATTGGGATCCCGCAAGGTGATGAGCTGGGACGAATGTGCCCATTGTGGAGTAGTTCTTGGATTTGTCACTTGATCTCCTCATTCTCTAACAGAGAGTGGCTTTAGACTGGTCCATTGGGAAGTGGTGTGTCGAGAGTTAGATCGATGGGGTTCTTGACCTGGCAGTGAAAAGGTACCTCGGTAGATGAGTAGAAGATATCCAAGTATTTTTCCACGACCTTATATACTTTCTTTTGCTGTGTGGAGAGGTCGGTTGCAGAGACCCTAGATGTGGTTATGATATTTCTATTATTCTGAGAGTGAATGATGAAGAAGACAAACTTCCACGTTTGAGAGATGACCTTCCTGCATTGCTTAGCAGAGATCAAGGAAATAGCACTAGGTGGGAATGCCTCGGGTATCCTGTACAATTTCTTGTTCAAAGTAATAATAAAACTACGAGGCCTAGACTCATATACAACATGAAATTTACATAAATAAGGTTGGCCCAAAAGAACACCACAAAATTCGATAGGAGCAACCTCACACAATACCTCGTCTTTGAAGGGTTTGATGTCGTACGATAGTTGGCACTGTTGGTTGAAGCGAAGATCGCTTTCTTGGCAGAGCCATCCAATGGTGTAGGGTTGTGGGTGTGGCATTGTTGGCAGGGCCAACCTCTTGACGACCTCTACTGAGATGAGGTTCTTCTAGCTATTTCTATCAACAATGAAGTGTAGTGGGGTGCCTTTTACCCACATTTGTGAATGGAATAGACACTCTCCTTCCTCTGGCTCGTTTGGTTCACTAGGCTAGAGCTTGGTGGTAGCAACGGTGGCATTGGGTTCTGTGTCAATGATCTATCTTCCCCTTTCTGGTTCTGTCTCAGAGTCAGAACCCACATCTGATTCATAGGATTTCACTTTGGCCACCAATGACTACTTTGAGTGACAGTCAACAATATTATGCCAAGGGATGTTATGGAAGTTGCACCACTTCCTAGTATCTTTCTTTGTCTTTCCGGTGTCTTTCTTTACTTGCAGGTTGGACTGGTTGTCCTGATATTGTCCATATTTTCTCTGTCCTTTTTTCTATGGGTTTGGGCTGCCCTTTCCTATCTTTTGTTGTGAGGGGTTCCTAGGCCCAAATTATCATGTCTTTTGTTTGAGCTTTTGCTAGATTTTGAGGACATATCGGTAGGCCACGCCCAAGGATGAGATGTCTAGAAATTCCATTTTAGACTGTAAGTATCTATGCAGAGCACCACGATACTTGAGCACTAGATGTTGCTCTAAATCTTTGATACTCATCTTGGTGCGCAAGGTATGGAAGATATTTGTGAAATCTGGCACTACTTGGTTTCTTTCTTGCCGCAATGTGGTCCATTTGGTATACAAGTCATCATAACTTCTGACAGGGTCGTATTGTTCCTTAATAACATCCCTGAAGGATTCCCAGGTGGTCGTGATTGTAAATAATGAGGTTTCCTCTATTTCCTTTTGCTCACAGAAGGTTTCCCACCAATCTTTAACATGGGGAATGACGTTGAGGAGTGAAAAAGTAATCTTTTCTCTATTCGAAAAGTTATGGATAGAAAAATACCCTTATAGTAGATTCAGCCACTTGTCTACAACATCTTCATCTATCCGACCTTCAAATATAGAAATATCGAAGTTTATTTATACCTTGAAGGGGGCGGCACCTCCGCTCGAAGAAGATGCATCGCCTATTGGTGGCCGCCGTAGGATTTGCACAAAACTATCCATCACCTCATTACTTTGTTGTGTGAGGGATTCCTCAATCAACAGATTGAATTAAGGATCTCATGTCCCATCATCTTTCTTTTCTCCTTCCATGAGAGGTCGCTTGGGCGTGCGATAGATTTTTTTGTCAAGAGAAACAAGCTCAAGACCCAACTCTTTGTACTCCGACCTCGTTGGGGACATGCATTAAGATGACAAGGAGAAGAATGCTCTGATACGAATGATCTAGATTTTATGAGCATAACTAAATGAATACATATTATTAACAAGTTATTAACACAAAATAACATAGATACGGTAAAACTGGTTTTCTATTCAATAAGGAAATAAGCTGAAACTGTAAAATGTAGCGGAAACAAGCTTGTTGGAATGGTGGCGGCTTATCTCTGAGAAGAGATATGACGGTTGTGCTAATTCACAAGAAGATGATTACAATGAGGCTCTGAAGGCCTTTTTACAATAAACAAGAATTCCAAAAACCCTAGACATCCAAAAACCTAACCCTAAGTCATGTGGGCCCTGTTTGGGTAAGTTAGTACATCAACTTCCTGGTGTCATAACTTTTGCATACAATCTCCGTTTTAGGCGTATGATAGCCCGTTGGAAAGGTATCGTTGAAGAGATTCAATTTATGGGAAACAATGAAGGAATTTGTATTTTGAAAACCTGTTTTCCCAAAAAAAACATCGTTTAGGGCCTCAAAATGGATTTGGAATTGAAAACTGCTAAAAATAGTAAATTACCAAAATTGCTAGAAAATGGTTTTGAGACAGTTGGGAAAATTTGGTGGCCACCGATATCCACTTGGATCACCACTTCTACTATCGTGACTGTAACAATTCAACCAGGAGAACTAGCAGATCCCGAAGAGGGGGAGCACATCTTTCATTCACAGATGTGGGTGAAGGGGACTCCATTGCATTTCATTGTTGATAAAGGAATCCAGAAGAACCTCATCTCAGCATAGGTCATCAAACAATTGGGATTTTTGATAACACCACACCTGCATCCATACAACATCGGGTGGCTTCACTAGGGATGATATCTTTGTGTCAACCAAAAGTGTCGATTGTCATACGACATCCAGCCCTTCAAGGATGAGGTATTATGTGATTTTTCCCCATTGGATGTTTGTGATGTTCTGTTGGTCTAGCCATATGATCCAGAATCGGATCCAGAAGCCTGACAGGGCTCAAAAAGGCCAAAAAATGAAAGTGCTCAGAATATGATAAAACCAGCACCATTGCGTCTGCCTCGTCTTCTTGATTCCGTCCATATATTTACTTTGTCAAACAAGCTCTGTATGCGAAAGATATTGCATTCTGTCTGAAAACCCAAACAGACAAAAAAAGGGGATGACTGTATAGTCCGTACAGTGCCACATGGCATGCTGATTGTACAGGTTGTACGGTTGTACAGATGACGTGGAAGCTCCTGGAGGTGACACGTGGCTGGTGATGTGGCGTATGACAGACAACTGGACCAATCTATGGGTGGCACGTGTCACCACTGTAAGGGTGACATGTGGCACGGGATGATGTCAGCAGGTCACTGGGCAAGTACGGTGGAAGGGTACATGGCAGACACGTGGGGCATCCAGAATTCGACACTTGGCATTCTTCTATTGGTTGTTGAGGTGCCACGTGGCCCAGTCATGGCCTGCCACATGGCACCCCGTGGTTGGTTGATGGTTTATGCAAAATATTATGGTTTCCACCAGGGTCAAACCCCCGACCTATTCTATGCTACGGACTGGCAGGAACGGGCTAAGCACCCAGGCCACTATTGGTGCTTACAATCTATATGGTAAACAAATTATTTATGTTTGACCAAATCTTTATTTGGCGGGGGAAAGGGCGGGAGCTTAGCCCCAGCCCACGGTTCAACATACTTTACCACACGACCACAGAGCTCGGACGGAGGGGGCTTACCGACACAGGAGTAAATGGATAGGAACCAGCCCTTGGTCCACGGGTGAGTCCCATGTGACCTGGGACCATACTCCAAACAGGGCAGAGTTATGGTTGCTAGCTCGAGATCCAGTCCTATGCCCACGCTGATGACCAGGAGCCAACGACATGGGCCAACGCAAAGCCAGTGGAGCGCCCGGCCACATGACCGCCTCCCATATGACCAGGATCACGTGTCAAAGGGGTTGTGCCCTATTTTTAAACAAAAATGGTTTTTTTTACTATAGTTTGGGATTTTTATTGATATTGTGCCTGGTTTTAATAGATTTTCTCCATTATTGGGAGATATTGGGCATTTTTGGAGCCCAAATTTTGGGAGGAAGTTGGGGATGGATAACCAACTTGAGATCTATATAAACCAGACCTGTTTGAGGCCATGAAGGACAGTCAGAGAAGATTTATGTTGAAGGGAAGCCAAGCCAAAGCCATTTTTATGCAGGGAAGCTATTGAGGAGCAGATGCTTGCGGGCCATTTCTGGGAGCTCCGGACGTCTGTTTTGCGTGTCGTTTTCTTTGCAGGGTTCTAGAGATCTGGAAGAACATGAACAAATTATTCTTGTATCCAATTGGCACTGCTGCGATGTACTATTGAACTTTTGAACAGAAATAAAGAAGCCTCCCCCATAGAGACAAAGGCCCGGAGACATAGGCAAAGTTGTGCCGAACTCTGTTATCAATTCTCGTGTTATGGTTTGTTGTCTCTTATTTCATTTCAGATATGCATATGTGTATATGGCTGTCATAATTCCTCTCTTTTCCTCATTCTTTCATTAAGTTTCTCAAATGGTTAATTAACACATGCAAGATTAAAACTCAACCATAGTCATTAAAAGATCCTACAGATCACCATATATGTGGAAGCACCATGTTATTTATGAGTCTCAACCCTATAGTTTCATTTATTCTCCGAGAGTTCATCTTTACAGGATACCAGAGGTAGTTCCAACTAGTGTCCCACCTAAACAATGTCGCAAGGTAGTATCTCATACTACAAAATTCATCTTCTTCACCGTCTATTCAAAAGGTGAACATAAGAACACTGCAATCACTGCAGCCTCAGCCCAAGTACCTTCTGTCAAGTAGAAGCAGGTCGAAAAGATTGAAGAAAATTGCAAGGATTCCTTCTGCAAAAAATCATATAATGTAGCCAGAATAGTTAAAAAGGTCAAACCCTTCTAGCCATAGGTTCGTGACATCCTTCAACAAGCTAAGAAATGCAACTTCTTTAGTAAGGAAAGCCACTCATCAAGATGCAGATTCAACAAATGCTTTTCCCTCTTGCCTGAGCATTCAACACAATGGAGACCATTTCTTCGTAAGGAGGGAGGATTGATCCAAGTGGATATTGGTGGCCACCCACCTTTTCCAACTGTCTCAAAACAATTTTCTGACAATTTTGGCAATTTACTATTTTTAGTAGTTTTTAACTTCTGGGGCCATTTTGAGGGCATAAATGAAGTTTTTTTGGGGATCAAGCACCTCAATAATATGTAAGGGATTTGATTGATCCCCCAAAATTTATATCCTCAATGATACCTTTCCAATGATCTATCATGCACCCCAAACAGATATCATATGCCAAAGTTACACCCCCAGGAAGTTGATACACCAAACTACCCAAAACGAGGTTGACAAAACTGGTGGATTTTCATCTTTTGGGGTTAGGGTTTTGGAATTTATTTATATTAAAAAGGCCATTAGAGCCTCATTTCAATCCACATTCTTGTGAATGTGAGTAGTCGTCACATCTTCTCAGAGATAAGTTGCCACCATTCCAGCGAGTCTTTCATTCTGTATTTTTACATTTTTGTACATTTCGCTCATTAATAGAAATTGTGTATTATTGTATATATGTGTTTATGGTTGCAAATATAATATATTTCTATCATATTATTAGATATCTAATATATCTCTATACATTTATTTATTATATCTCTGCTCTTATTTTGTGCTGAAAATAATCTGGATCATCATGCACACCACTACTCCTTATGAGGTTGTGAGAGTGAGTGAGTACACATGAGCTCTAGCGCTCTATATTTATACTTCTCCAAGTCACCTAACTAGGATTAATTATCTTCCTATAGGCTAATAACTTAATATTAATTATTCTCTTCAGTTGACTTGTCTTCTAGGGTTATTATCCAACGTTTTAGGGTTTCTCTTGCTTCCCGAAATATTCTAGTCTCGTCAAAGGTTACACATAGAGGTTAATACCTCCAACAACTACCATAATATAAACACTCCCTCCTATCTAGGGAGGTATTAAAGGTAATGTTCTTGAGCACAAATAGACCATTCAATTGGTAGCATCATCATAGCCACACATGTTATCTCATAATCAAATCACGAGCACCATCATCACTATCCATATAGATAGTCTCCATGGAAATCAAAACAATGCCATCCAATAGAACACAATTGTGTCTATCCATAGTAGTATACAACTACTATCCAGTGGTACACAACCACTCCTAGTAGCACACAACTACTAACCAGTGACATACAGTCACTACGAGTGGATCACATCCACCATAGTAGCATACAACTACTTTCCAAAGACATACATTATCCACAACAATAAAATCATATCATCTGATATCATCTTACATCAACAATGTCATCGGTTGCATCACCTCTAAGTCGCACTAGCATGATGTGAATGCATCATATCTAATTTTTACTAGCATGATCCATAGTATTATCTACATCATCTCTAAGGTGTATTAGCATGACATAACTAGCATGATTCCAATGCATCATATCTAAGTTGTGTGTCACCTCTAAGTTGTACTTGCATGATATAGATCAGTGC
>SNQJ01S0286214.1:451-10963 GCA_010110895.2 Picea sitchensis
ACCATTGCGTCTGGCTCGTCTTCCTGATTCCGGTGGTATAATTTTTTTGTCAAACGGAGTCCGTATGAAGAAGATATCGCATTCTGTCCGCCAAGCCAAACAGGCAAAATTTTGGATGTTGATTGTACCTGTCCGTACAGTCCGCACAGGACATGTGTCAGTCCGTACAGGACACATGGTAGGTTCGTATGCTGACACATGGTAGGTTCCATACAGGACATGTGGCTACTCCAGGGAGTGCCACGTGTCAGGTTGATTTGGCATTTTTGGCGCGCAGTTGGACCAATCCTGAAGTGACACGTGTCACCACTGGAAGGGTGACACATGGCATGAGATGACATCAGCATCGTACGGCAGATGACATGGAACGGGTGACTGGGACGTACGATGAGCTGACGTGGCAGGTGACGTGGGCAAATCAGTGATGGACACGTGGCATCTTCTGGTTGGATGACGTGAACGAATCATCGGTCGACACGTGGCACCCCGGGTTTAGCCAATGAGGGCTATGTCAAAAAAATTTGGGGCCCGGGGGATTGGAACCCCGGACCTCCTCCATACTGTGCCTTCGTGTAAAGCCTCCGACCACTGGACCACCGTATGAGTCTTATAATGTATGCGCGTTTATTTATATTTATCATTGTTCAAAGATTAATATGGCGGGGGTTCGGGTCGAGGCTAAGCCCCAGCCCGCGGTCATTTGAAACTGCATATGCCCATGCCATATGGTATGCCACCCGACAGTTTGAACCGGGAGAGCGGGTCTTCTAAATGGCGCGGGGTTTTAATACAACATTTGATTATGGTTTGAACGGTAATGCGCGCGGACCAACGGTTATGTGGTTACAACGGTTACGGGAGTTGGTTTGAGCCCCGGTTCCCATGGATATACCGCCAAGAACCGAGAGCTAGCGCGGTAAATATGGTTGCAACGGATTTGTAACCACTAGCCTGTGGTCAAGTGAAAGGGCCAATGTGACCGGTGCTAACGTGGAAGGGGTTAGGGCCAGCGCTTAGCCCTTAGGGCTAGCGCTAGGCCATATGTACACTATGTGACCGCTTTAAGAGGGCGCATGCCCAACCAAGAGGGGATTATGCCCGTTTTTCAACTATAATATAGTTTTAAAAGTGGGTTTTGTAACCACTTTTGGTTTATTAATGTAATTAACTCATTTTTGGGAGTTATTGGGCATTCTTAGAGCCTAAATTCATGGAGGAAGTTGGAGATGGACAACTAACTCCCCCACTATTTAACCAAGGCCATTTTGAGGCCAAGGGGACAGCTTTTGGTGAGCAATTCAGAGCAGAGATGCTGAGGCAAAGCTAGGTTAAAGCCAGTTTGAGGCAGAGAAGTTGTTGAGGAGGAGATGCTGTCGGACGATTTCTGAGAGCTTCGGAAATCCGTTTCAAGTGTCGTTTGTTTTGCAAGACTCTAGAGATCTGGGCAAACATGACCAAATCAGTATGGAAGCCATTCGGAATTGTAATGATGTACCATTAAGTTTTCGAACAGAAATAAAGAAGCCTCCCTCACAGAGAAAAAGGCCCAGAGACGTAGGCAAAGTTGTGCCGAACTCCGTTATCAACCTGTGCATTATGGTTTGTTGTTTTTCATTGCATTTCAGATCTGCGTATATTTATATGGCTGTATAATTCATTTTATTTCTCGTTCTTTCGTTAAGTTTCCCAATGGTCAATTAATGCATGCAATTAAAAAACTCAACCATAAGTCATTCGAAAAATCCTGACGGATCACCATGCCATGCATTTTCTTTCCATTCCTTACCTTGCTATGTCATGCCATGACATGCCTTTCCTTTCCTTGTCATGTCATTTCATTCCTTGGCATGCCTTTCCTTCCCTTGTCATGCCATCCCTTGCCATGCCATGCCATGCTATAACATAGTTACCAACTTAATGAGAACTCTACAATGTTCTCATTTTTTGGGGGGGTCCAATTTCTTAACCCGTTTTTAAAAATGGTGCTACCGATAGCACCCCCTCTACGTTTTTAGGTGTTTTTTCGATATTTTAAATTTTTCGATCCATAATGTTTCCACATTGTTTTTTTAAATGCTTATTTTTCATCTATTTTCAATTGTTTTCTAAACTTTTTATGTTTTTTATTCAACAGTGTTTTTAGTTTTTTTTCATGCTTCTTTCAATCTTAAAAATATTTTTTACCATTTACTTTTTTGAAGTTACGATTTTTCATATAATTTTGTCTCCTTAATTAATTAATTGTTCCATACTTTTTAAATATAGTGAAAAACATCATTTTTAAGATGTTATTTACCTTTACTTCAATACATCGAAAACAATTGTAGTTAAATAACACTTTTTTTAATATTTAGCAAAACAATACACACTTTATAGCCATATATAATAAAAAACCTATACATTCTGGTACATATTCGTTAAAATAACATGTGAAATAAAACATTTTTATGGACATAATTGAACAAAAAGGTCAAAATTTTATAATCAATTATCATGTTCTTTCATATTTTTATACATTTGAAGTAAAAACTAACAACATTTAAAAAAAAATTCCAATGTATAGTGATTCAAATACAAATAAAACGAAAAAATAAAAACAATAAAAATATTCATCACAAAACAACAATAGATACATCTTTATTCTTATTTTAAAATCTGAAAGTCAAAACATTATAGTAATAGCTCATCCAAAATTTGCAAAATTGAGCATCCTCTTCAAAGGCATCTTTAAACTAATCAAAAATATGATATATCCCAAATTCATCATTCTCAACAAACAGATTATCATCTTCTTCGACGTCATTTTGTGCTTCCACTATGTCATTTTATTCTTCCATTGGTTCTTTGATATACGCAAGTTCTCCAAAGCGATCATTTTCAATCATTCCTCTGAATGGTACTTGAGGTTACTTTGACAATTTTACCACCTTTGATTCACTAAAATATCCTTTCATAAAGCCAACTTTTTGCATTTCATCTCGAAGAGATGGAATAACATTAATTCTTTGTTGAATAAAACTGCACCGCATTTGGTCACTTTCAATGGCTATTCAATTCATTCATTTATGTAAGCAACATGCTAATGTTGTACCTAATCACCAAATACAAAATAAATAATGAAGTAGATATTGTAAAAAGACACAAATTAAAAATAATATAAGATTGAAGTATGATTTCATAATATTAAATCATTATTCTTACCTTAACCCGAGAACAAATAAAAAACCCAATCTCCTTCATTTGAAAAGCGATCTATAAGATAATTAATTAATTCTTGTAGTTTTTGATAAATGTTAACCATCTCTCCTTTAAAATATTTGTCCTCATATGTTATCTTTCTAACCACAACAATGTATGCCAATATAATACTCGCAGTCTCTCCATCCTTTGCATTGACAAGAATAGAATTAAAAGAACCATATTTTTTCTAGGTTGCAAGGTGTATACTCTCAAAATCACGTTTAAATGATTCTCTATTAGAGATCTTAATATTAGTCTTGTGCGCGTAACATAAATAAGTGAAAATTCAATTAACTTGTGAATTAATAAAATTGTTTTATAATCTTAATTTCTTAACATATGCTTTCAATATCTTACCAAATAAGTTACATCCTTGTCTTTTCTTTCCCCTTGAAGCTTGATTGTACTAATCCTTGTAGTGTGTCTAAATGAAATACTAGAAATATCCAAAATGGGGATGTTGTAACTTCTGTAAATCCCATAACCACTTTATTGAAATCTTGGTGAGTAGAAAGCTCAGTATCATATCCAATGTTTTGGATATTATAACCATGAGGGATATCAACAATAACTAAAGAGTATTCTTTTTTAGGAAAAATATTTGCAAGTTGTTCACAATCACCTTTAATATCACTTTATATTGAATAGTTTCGAGCCCATTCCAAATGTAGTGATCAAGGGTGTCATCAAGTTGAACATTTTGAACATGTTTCCTTCTTTCTCTTTCAAACTTGGATTTTTGAATAAAACTTTTGAAAGTTTCAGGTACTCCATCTACATTCTTCGTTGGAATCTTTAATGAAACAAACAAACATATAGTTATATATCTATAACTATTAAAATAGAAATAAATTAACTTATAAACGAATAATATGAATGTAATAAATCAACATACATTTTTGAATGCAACAAAAAATTGTTTCAATACTGGTGAAGAGCCTGAATCTAGATAGTTGAGTTTAACATCATCCCAAATTTATTCATTCAACATCTTGACCATTTCCTCTTGTATTCTCATATACACCTTGTGACTAAATAATAAAAAAATAATGTTAAACATATATGTTAAACTGAAAAAAATAATTTTCTTGTTCTAACATAAATAAAAATAACTCAACAAACTTACTTTTTAAATTCATCACACATTTATTCCATTGACAATTCTCCCGACCTAACACATGATAATATAGTTGTGATAAGTTTATCATCCTTCACTCCTTGTATTGATCTCCAAGGTATTATAGTCATGTCATCTAGAAGATTTTTTATGCCAGGACCTATCTTACTTGTGCCATATATCAATGGTTTAGTTTTCTTAACTCTCTGATTTTTTATACTAATATTTTCCCATAGGGTGAAGATCTCATCTATCAAATCTCATACCTATCTAGTTCTAAATCTCAACTGAAAATAACTATCCACAGCTCTAAATATATCACTTCCTTTGCACTTTTTTTCTTTTATATTTTCATCATCAAGTGAGAATCCTATTTCTATACAACATTGCTTCCGAAACTTAACATAAACATTTTATCTCTCCCCACGACATATTTCAGAAAATTCATTATGGAAAAATCTCACCCTTTGAATGAAAATCATAGACATTTTGTACTCATTGTCTTTGTTATGATCCCATGCCAATAAATTTACTTCTAAATCTGTGAAACCGACATAAATTATGCATTTGATTGTCTCAAAAAGAGGATTATTGGGATATTCTTGCATCAATTCTCTTCTAGCCTATGCATAATGATTTCCTCCAATCACATAATATTTGTAGTCAAAAAATTTTGATCTATCAAATTCTTCCCTTGTAGGAACTTTCATTGGGTAAAAAAGAACTAGGTAGTCAACCACATGTGCATATGTATTATACTTAATCAATGCTTTCAAATTGTGAATATGCAAGTGATGCGGTTTTCTAATTTGGTATTTTTCTTTCCCTTCTGTGGGTTTATAAAGTTATTTAACATTCAACTGAAATGTGTGGCCATCATCAACTAATTTTTCCATCCTCATTATATTTTGAATGAAATTTTGTTTTGTTTTCATAATACCATCCTTTATATCAACACCTGGTGTTATTATTTCTCTGCTACATTTAGGACTTTCACTATAATACTCTGATATAACGATGGCTTCTTCAACATTATCAACATTTTTTTCTTCCTCTTATGATTTAAATGTGTTTCATCTAAATCAATGATTTCTTCATAATCAATAGGAATAGACTCATCATCAACCATTTCTCGTCTGCATTTATCTTGTTTATTCTTTTTGCGAGAAGGAGTGATAACCTCATTGGGACCAATCTCAACAAAATTCTCATTTGGAGTTTCCTCATTTTCAAATGTAACCCTTTTAGGATTTATAGAATGAGGATTTTTCTTTCTTCTTTCATGTTCTTCTCTGTCTACTCTTGCAGATTCAACCTCCATTACTTTTTGTTTCTTTTTCCTTTCTTCTTGTATATTTTCAATATGAAAAGCGTTGATGGCATCCATGATATTATTCTCTGTAGAGTAAATTCCCATTAACATATGTGAAAGTCGTTCAAAACAATTATTTTAAAATAAAATATAACATTTTCATCTTAAATAAAATTAAAACATTACCATGATACTAAAAATAATAAAAGACACAAAAATAGAAATAGAAAACTTACATTTAATTTCTCAATGTACTCAACGATGGATGCACATAATTCTGAAAAACATCCATTCTTATTATAATTACTCAATTTGAAACAATATCGAAACTTAATTTAATTTCTTCCTTGTTTGACAAGTGCATAAACAATATCTGGGGCTGGCACCAAACATATATCTTGTAACAAGCCAAGTGTCTGATAATTTCCTTGCAGATGTTCTAATTCGACACAATACACATATATATGATCTCCATTGTTGCATTGATTGTCTTTAACAAACCAAGAATATTCCATTTTGTTTTCACCTTCCACAAATTTCCACTCTCTAACATTGATCATTTCCCTTGATAGCTCAAGTGCTATGCTATCATTTTGTTTCCTAACATTCATGGAGATTCTAGTTGCATTTTTGGATGCCATTATTGTAGGTCGTGATCTACATATTTTCATATTCCTTCCATTTGCCTATACGATAAAAATAAAATTAGGCCTTTTACATTATAATAAACTAAAAACTAAAAAATATTTAATATAAGAATTAATTTTAAAAAATTAAAAACTTTTGACGCATATGTAAAAACATTTTGACCCATGGAGTTATTAGGCTTATGTCGGGACCATGCGTTGGTCATGGGGGGGTTGGGTGGGCGGGGTAGGGAAATGTTGGGCATCACCCTAGCCCCCATGACCAAGCCCCGAACATTTCCCAGTATCTATTGTGAGTGGTAAATCCCTCCTATGGACTAGCACTAAGGGTTTTTATCATGCATGCAAAAATGACCTAAAGATTCTTACTTCTTACCATCATCCCATGCATAAACCCCCATTACTCATATATAAATACAAGGCTCAAGAGATTAAGTTGATGTACCTTATTTTTCATGTTTGATGTCGATCCCTTTTCGCGCTTGGTCGTTATTTGACTGCAACTCTCCTCCCAATGCTGACCTACATTCACAAAAGACAAACAAAGAACTTCACATGCATATGATCTATGAACTAATGGGTTAGATATTTAATCAATCATGTAATCAATATTCAAATAATGACAATCTCATATGGAGGGATGGGAAAATAAACTATTTTATTAACTTCACAATGATACCTTACAATGATAAAGTCGGTTATTACTCCTTGATCTTGGTCCTGGTCTCTTCTTCCACTATCTTCCAACTGCTTTTCTCTATACTTCTCTTTGCACAAGGATGGCTAAAGGTTGGGACAAAGGGAATGCTCAATCAGATATAGTTTTTTTACTATGATTTTCCTCTTTTCAAATGGGACCCCTACCCCTTATTTTATAGGCTAGAAGGAGCTAGGTATTTGGTCGAATCACCAGCCATGCATGGCCGAAAGGTTTAGTTAACTTGCCCAAAGTTGTGTGTTCCATCAACAACTTTCCTTTTTCTGTGCTTTGTAGGTACACACGGGTTTTCTTGGGTCAACTAGCGTGTACATGTGTGTATTAATGGAGTAGGGCACGTGGGAATTTATAAAAGGGGTTTTTAAGAAGAGTTGTTCAATAGTGTTTTGGCAAAGAAGGAATCTGAGATGGCTTGATGCCAAGTAAGAATGTCTAGTGCAAATTAGGGTTATAACAGATGCCCCCTAATGTGTGAGGTCATAAGGGAATCTAATGGTCAAAACACATTAACAATCTTCCCCAACATTCTAAACAAGTGAGCCCAGGGACCATAAATCGGGAGGTGCCATCTGCAAAATAATAATTGTCTCATCGAGGTGGGCATACCCATGCTCGGGATGAAATAAAATCATGGCTACCAATCAAATACACTGTAGATCCATGTCATATAACTATATAAAGTGTAGCCGCAAGCAATACACAGTGGATCTACATCTCGAAATAAAAAATATATACATGTAGAGTATCCATCTTCTAGAAACTAATAAGGCCTAATGGCTGGAGATGAGGTCTTCAGAGCTCGAGCAATAACTTCAAAATATTCAAAACTCGGGTAGGAGTGTAATATGAGTGTACGAATTCACTACCCAGAGGTCTTCGATGGCTCGTCGGTCATGGAATAAAGAATCTTGATGATCAAAATGAAGGCTTCATTGATTTCGAACAAAGAATTGATTGGAATTTGAGGATGGTCGGGCATGAGGGCAAGAGACAAACTACAGAGGGGTCAACTCAGGCTTGGTAAAAACTTCCCTTGGACAATAGAACGAAAAATGATAAGACTCGGGAAGCATGACATTAACATAAGTTCACGAGGCAGGAGGCAACGCAAACTCTCCATATGTTTGGAAGAATAACCAAACGGAGGAGGAAACAACTCAAAGTAGCGAGAACAACTTCCTAAGGTCATATTAAAACCCAGGGCTTGACGAACAAACGGAAGGATGTGCTTTGTCCAAGGGTGACTCATTGTGTTACCAATAAAAAGAAAATACTTTTTCCTTCCTCTTTTTGGGGTATATTTGTTTTTTTATTTTTTTTTGTCTTTTTCAGTAATTTTGGAAGGCTTGAAAAATAATAAAAGAATGCTACGTTAAAAAGGAGGATTGAGTGTCAAAAACATACTAGTTCCAAGCGCACAGAACATAGGGATGCTCAGGGAAAAGGGACATATGTAGGAAAAGGACACTCGAGAAAAATCCTCCAGGGGATAAAGGTGTCAAGACGCAGAGGCAAAGTGCTACAGGGCTTGCGTATAAGGCATGCTTCAGATGGTTCAGTTGAGAGCAACATAGAGCCGGAAATAGACCAGAGGCGCAGGTATGCAAATGTGATTAATAAGACACACAATGGTAATGTCCTTCAATGTAAGTTTTACGAGCCTAGAGAAGGTAAGCTCAACAGTTTTTCATATTTAAAGAGTCTAAAAAAACGTAAAATGAGACTCCAATGGGGTACCTTTTTCGAAGGTAGTCTAGTCGGTTCGAAAAAGGGGTAAACTAGCACCAACAAGATGTCTATTCAAAACCATTTTAATGAGTGTGATAAAGACAAGATCACTCGGCCATTTTCTCATTTTTAAGGAATCTGAAAAAAGCTTAACTATGGACTTCGTCAGGAATGTTCTTCTGGACCATTTTTATGAGTGTGAAAGAATAAGGTCACTCGAGAATCTTTTCAATTTTAGGGAGTATGAAAAGATCTTAAATATGGACTCCGTGGGGGTTCATTTTTTGTAAATTTAGTCCCTCAGGCCCAAAAAAAGGTTACAATTATACCTGAGAAAACTCTTCTAGGGATCCGAAGCCTCTAGAGTATACCTTTGTTCGTACAGTTGACCATCCGAACTGAAAAAGGGGTAAACTACTGCCAGATAGACATGACTTCAAATTTCAGTTTAATGAGCGTGAAAGGACAAAAAATCGCTTGACAATCTTTTCATGTTTAGAGGGTCTGAAAAGGGCTTAAAAAAAAACCCGTTATGTTTTGGGAATCCTGAGGGTGAGGTCAAGAGTGATAAAGAGTCATGCAAATGAGTCTCAAACTCGTAATCGGGAAAAACTAAAAGGACTCCCGAGCCTACAGTCATTAGTGACAGCATGGACACCATAATGAAACGAGGATCTACCTAGGGCATCCATGTTCTGGTAAGCTCTACCACCAAATCGTAACACTTCTAAAGAAGCAATGATGGTTCTGTGTCGCAACCTGGTGGGATCAATCCTATGGCCAAGGGATAATGACAATGAGATGCAAAAGAAGGGGTGGAAACCTAACTTATATGCTCAAGTCGATCATCTGAGATTTTTACCCACAGACCATCAAAAGTCACCCAAAACTCCAAAAAATGTCCTGATACCTGAACGTAACTTTCCATAGAAACTCTTGAATCACTCTAAATGGTTTTCAATTCAAAGAAAATGATAAGGGGGGCCAAAAAAGAAACAAAAAATGGCCAAAAAGTCTATAAATAGAAGCTGGAAGCTCATTATCACCATTGTTGATTTGGAAATTGACTCTGGAGCCAAAAAAACCCTTTGGTAAAAGTGGTGATTCTGGGAGCTACAGTGGACGGAACGACCATTTGTCTGGACCAAGTAAGTATAAACTACCTCATTTTTTCCTTTTAATTATTTATATATGCATTTAATTTGGTTTTTTGGCAGGGCGTCGACCTTTATAAAAAGGGTTTTTAAGAAGAGTTGTTTAGTAGTGTTTTGGCAAAGAAGGAATCTAAGATGGCCTCATGCCAGGTAAGCATGTCTGGTGCAAATTAGAGTTATAACAGTAACCACCATGGGCCAAAACTAAAAAAATTAAGTAAAAAAAAATAAAATAAATAAATGCTTTTACAAAACTATACCTAAATTTCACTTTTTTTTAATTTTTTCTTTTCAAAAAATCTTAAGGATTTTGTTAAAAAAAAATTAAAAGCATCTCAATTTTAAATTTTTTTTTTTTTTTTTTCGGGAAAAAATAGAAAACATCTAAACAAATTTAAGGTTTTTTTTATTTTGCATGAAAAATTATTATGTGATTCTCCTTAGATGTCTTCTTGATGTTTCTCCCTTGCTCCAAATCATTTAGCGAATACTTCCCAAGATATCACACAATGTAAAAATATAAAACAAGATTGTGTATATATAACACGAATGATATCAATTACTGTTAGTATAATAGATGTGGGATAAATATATAA
>SNQJ01S0286215.1:0-11074 GCA_010110895.2 Picea sitchensis
ATAAATCCTAGGTGTGTGAAGCATCTCCAACACCCCCCCTGAACATCACTATGGTGAAAATAAAAGAATGGGTCCCAGAAACGAGGCCATTTTAGGTACTTGAAAACAAAAGACACACTGAAATATACGAGGAAAGAGGGAAAACCTCATGGGAAACCCCCCCCTCAAGGTATAATGTATCAAAAAAAGAACTAACAATTGCTAGGCAACTATGTCCTTCACTCTAAAACAACCGTACATAGAATGAAACTTCTGCTTAGTGAAGGTCTTGGTGAAGATGTATGCAGTTTGTTATGCTGAAGGAAAAAACTATAGGTCGATGATCCCCTCGTGTACTAAGTAGATGTAGTGCATGTTGATATTGATGTGCTTCATCTGTTGTCTCTGAACTGGATTTCTTCATAACTTTAGAGTGCTATGGATATCACACGATATGATGATCAACCTATGAAACTGAATGCCCAACTCAGTGAGAAAATGATATAGCCACATAGCCTGAATGGTTATGTTAACTACCCCTCTGTACTTTGCCTCGACTGAAGTTAGAGAAATAGAAGCTGGCTTCTTGCTCGACCAAAAGATGGGTTTGGAACTTAGAATGAGTGAGTAAACAGATGTGGACTTGCAATCAATTCCATCACCAACACAATCAGAATCAGTGAACCCGATGAGGTCCAATGCAGAGTTTGCTGCATAGTGAATCCCAAAGGTGATTGTGCCCTATACGTACTCATGTGACTCTTACAAGAACCGAGAGACTGCTCCAACTGCATAGGATATGTATGGTCTAGAGTGTGTGAGATACAACAATCTCCCCACTAGATGTTTATACAATGTGATGTCCACCAGTGGAGTTTCCCCGCAATCCTCAAGTATGAATCCTGATAGGAAAGGAGTCGGGGTAAAATTGCAGTCTATCATGTGGAATATCTTGAGGAGATCTCATGCATATTTGGCCTGAGACAGTTTGATGACTGATGCATCTTGACTGATCTTGATACCAGGGAAGAAATCTAGCGGACCCATGTCCATCATCAAGAAACTGTCATGAAAAATCCTCTTGACTGGAGAAATCATTGAAGTCGAGCAACCGGTGATAAACAAATCATCAACATACATAACTAGGATTAGAAGTGAATCAAATGTCCTGAGCATGTAAATGTTCAGGTCTGACTTACAACGTACATAGTTCTATGAGAATAGGTAGGAGTCCATATTGGCATACCATGCCCTCGGGGCCCGCTTGAGGCCATAAAGAGACTTCTTCAGTCGACAGACCAAATATGAATCCTGCATGATGCCCTGGGGCTGCTCCATATAGATCTCCTCAGAGAGATCTTCATGAAGAAATGCATTCTTCATGTCCATATGATGGACTTCCCATCCCTTGATTCTCGCAATGGAAAGTGCCAAGCGTATGGAATCCATATTTTCTAATGGAGCCTGGCTTTGTATCTACTAACCTTTCCATCTACTATGCTCTGGGTCCTGTAGACCCATCTGCACTTGATAAGTTTCCTTCTTGAATGAAGGGGAACTATATCCGAAGTCTTGTTCTCAAGGAGGGAGTTGTACTCCTCCTCCATGGTGGATTCCCAAAAGGGATTCCCAAAAACCTTGCCATAGGACTGTGGATATGAAGACTGAACCAAGAAAAGATGCTTGGGTGGCATCAGTTCAGTGGCACTGAGTATAAGAGGAGGCTCCTCGAAATCAGATCGAGTCCTCCTAGTATCAGCTGGATCACCAAACATATATCCTGCATCCTGAAGAGTAGTATTGGCCCACTTGGGCCTCGACTCTTGCTCTTCATTTTCATCTATGTGCACTGACTCTACATCTAAATGTACTAACTCAGTATCTGAATTATATGAATCATAACTCTCATATGAAGAAGAGTTGGCATGTACATGCTCATCATCTATGACAGGTGGAAGAAAAAAAGTGTCTGCATGTGGCTCTTGAGGTGCATGCGAGATACTTTCCTCGAATTGCACACTTCTCTCAATGATGAGCCAGTCCGTAGAGGGATAAATGAGTATGTATCCCTTCACACTATCTGGGTATCCAACAAAGATACACTCTTTACTATGTGGATTAAGTGTCTTCCTCTTCTCAGAGAGAATCCTGGCCCATGCACGTGAATCAAATATACAAAAGAGGGTCACTTCTGGTTTGAGGCCACTCCAAGCCTCGAAGGGGGTCTTATCCTTGAAATATCTACGAGGATATATATTTTGGATGTAGTTCACACAATTAAGTGCTTCAACCCATAATCTCTGTGGAAGTGACTTTGCATACAACATGCAAGATGCCATCTCTTTCAAGGATCTATTATTCCACTGAACAACTTCGTTTTGCTGAGGAGTATAGGGAACCGTGTGATGCAACTAAATACCGACCTCAAGACAAAGATTATGTACCTCATGGTTGACATAATCCCCCCCCATTATCTGTTCGGAGGACTTTTATATTCCTTCCTAACTATGTCTCAACAAGGGCCTTGAAATCTTTGAGATGCTAAAAGACTTCAGATTTGTGCATGAGAAAGAAATTCAGGTGTAGCGTGAGAAATCATCAACAAAAATGAGCATGTACCTTGATTTACTAATTGATGGATGTGGAAAAGGGCCCATGAGATTGTTGTGGATTAGATCCAAAGGAGATGAGGCATTCTGAGTCTTTCCTTTTTCGAATTTCTCTTGAGGGTGTTTTCCAAGAAAAAGTCCCTCACAAATTCCTTTGGAGAAGTGGATGTCAGGTAGACCTTCAACCATTCCCTTCTTTCTAAGCTATTGCATGTATCTAAAATTTAAATGCTCGAACCTTTTGTGCCATATCCTACTTCTTTCATCAACATGCGTACACAATAATGCATAATCTGGTTCAATAAATTCATAAAATGTGTAGAGTCCGGATTGGTGATTTACCTCACCAGTAGAAACTTTGGAATTGGTTTTCATGTCATAGATATCCACTGCATCAGGTGTGAATATTAATTTCTTTCCAGTGCCAGAGTTTTTCATCTAATACATGAAGAGAATATTGACAGAGAGTTTGAGAACGTGTAGCACATTCTCGAAGCTCCCATTTGTGAGTTAAACTCTTCCTTTTCCATTGACTTCAACTGGAGAGTTGTCCCCCATAAGAATAGAAGGACCTTTGCATGCATCCAATGAAGAGTATACTTCCTTTGTGGATTCCATGTGGTTTTATGCACCTGAATCTACAATCAAAGTATCGGGAGAGAAGTTAATGGCAATCAAAGCATGGATATAATTACCTTTCTTGGGGTTTAAATCTTTTAGATTCTTCTTCTTGGCACCCTCATGGATGTAATATCCAAGGTTGCTTTACTGAAGTATTTCTGCCATTTGATATTTCTGTTTCTGCATGCATGCAGATTCTGGATGGAATCCTCATTGACAATAAATTCATTTCTCCCATTTTCTTCCCTTTCCACCTTTGGATATAGAGGAATCATTGAAGGGCTTTGAGTTCCCTTCCTTCTTTGGATTTGAATGTACCTTCCCTATGTATTTTTGTTTATATTTATGATTTTGGTGACTGCTACCACATTTCAAATCAAGTGCATACACCTTTGAGCCTTTGATTTTTCTCATATTGATGAGCTTGGTCCGCTCTTGCGTCAAGGACTCGATAAAGGCCTCAAGAGAGGGCATTTTCTAGGTAGCTCCAAAGGTGAGCCTAACTGAATGAAATGTTGATACAAACACCAAGTATTTTGGACCAAGTTTGGAAATAATGGTAAGAACCATTTGTTTCTCCTCCTTATATTTATCAACCCCACAAGCCTTGAGTTGCGACAACAAATACTTATATTTTGTAAAAAAATATTGGAGATTGTTGAAGGTTTTTGGATCCAAAGTGAGAAATTCCACCTCGAGCATGTGTCCCCTCATCTCATCATGTTTGCCAAAAATTTCTTCCATGGTGGTCCATAATTCATCGAGAGTTTTATAGGAATATATGTGAAAGAGGAGCTCAAGAGAAATAAGACTGCAAATAGTTCCATACGCTTCATCCATCCGATTTAGATACTTGTATTTTTCTATGGATGATGTGGGTTCGGTCTCTGTGCCCATGGTTAACTTGTATAATCCTATGTTTGAAGATTTAATTCCATATTGTGCTTCCATGCAAAGAAATTGTATGGTGTAAGAATCAATTCTTTTGGAAATTCCATTTTTCCGCTATCTTCAATATTTGGTACCTGCAAAAAGAGTATGTGTATTTTTCCTAGAAAACCATCGGCTTTGATACATGTAAATATGGATGAACCTGCATAAGATGATATCTATCTAGAAAATGACATACACAGTCTGCAGAAGAAATGAGAAAACATAGAAACGAGAGAGAGAGAATCAAGAATTGTATTAACTGAATGAATGAATGATAATTTACACATGATATACTCTGTATAACTCAACTAATGTGCACTAGAAGAGAATCCAATGTACCATAGTGGTGGTATAGAGTGATATGGACACACACCGAAATTTACGGGAGTTAAATGCCACCCAGTCTAAGTCAACTAGCCTTTCAGTCCTCAATTAACTGACTGATGGCATTAGTAATGTGCCACTCTGGTGATAATCCCAAGGAAAATGCACATTAGCAGTGATGATCCAAATGATGCATGGTGATGGAATCAATATGGCCTTAAGAGTCCACTCAACTGATCCAATTGAAGTGTGAATTGAAGAGAATATTCCCCTAGAATGTAGGAAAAATAATATTCTCCGTAAAATGTAGGAGATTGGATAATGATTAATAAACATAGGGAAAACCTTAGGAAAAATAAATCCTAGGTGTGTGTGAAGTATATCCAATAGGAGTAAGGGGATATGGAGGGATAAGGAGGGTCACGGGGGTGGAGTGATAATGTAGGAGAGAGGAGTGGATGTAGAGGAGGTCACAGGTGTAGAGGAGAAGGAGAAATGTCATTCAAACCCATAGAGGAGAGGGGGAAGGTACGGTGGGTTTGAGAGTGAGGATGGATAAGAGGATTGGGAACCCACCGAGGAGAGAGGAGGCTTGGGAACTCGTGGAGGTGAGGGAAATAAGTAAATAGATAAGAGATAGGAAAAAGTTTAAGTATGGAATATGGGAGAATATGAGATACAAGACTTAGTCAATACGAAGAAGATGAGATAAGAAGAAGATACTTAGTATTTGAGACTAAGAGAGACTAAGTATAAGAAGAAGATGAGACTGATTATTCCAAAGAACTTCAAGAACCAAAAATGAGTATCAATACTGAGCACCAATACTAAGTATCAAGGAAACTTAGCGCCACGAGAGAAACCAACTATGTTTCAGATGAAGACATACTCTTTTAAACTAAAACGTGGATATCTTGAGCCTACGAGATAGGATTTTGAATCCGCAAAATGTGTGACAAAGTAAAGATTGAGGGCTATGCCATGAATCTGATAATTGTTCAAAATTTATTTCTTATGATATCAATTTTTTTTATCACTCCACAAAGCGGGAAATCGAGGTGACCAAGTTTTTGATCAACATGGCTTAACAAATCCCTTTCTTCGAGATTTATATTATATTTTGGATGTGATTTATTCTGGGGTGCTCAATGAACTTAATTTCATCACGACTAGAATTATGTTCTTGGATGTTTTACAAAGTTTACCTATCTTTGAGGTCATCATAGAATTTTTTTCCTTAAATATTGTTATCACCCAATCTACCACCCTTGTGTAAAGCCTCTCACATGGCACAAGAAAAGTGTAACCTTTAGAAGTATTTTCCACTATCACGTTAGAAATTACTTCCCTCGTTTTAGTGAAGGATGAGATCCATCACAAGGGAGGTTTCCCTAGAAACCTCAAGGAATCCTATAACAATATTATATCAAGTCTATGACCTCCTATCTTGATTACTCAATTATACCACCACTTATATCAAGGTTATCAAGGAAATAACAAGGTGGTTTAATGAAATAAATTTCATATTTGTATGGAGTTTCTTAGAACAATCAATGATATTAACTAAGTCAAAACTAGTCAAGGAGATGCCCCAAAAACTACAAATCAATAAGAAAACTATGGTTGTCATAAAACTTGTATTCAAATATGACTACAACAATTTACCAAGTTACAACATGAGAAATAAAATAACCCTTAAACCGATAAACATGCAATGAAAGAGGGCTAAAATGCAAGCCTAAACTAGGATTTGTCTACAAATTCTTGCTGAAATGTAAATGACATGAATTAACCCTAAAATATCCAATACGTCAAGTCTAAGGAGGATGAAAATCATAACAACAATGCAATAAATGATATCAAGGTAAGTTCCAAGGTAAAAGATGCCACTAAAACCGTAGACATCAAGCTAGTAAAGTTGAAATTTGAGGATAAATCCTAATCTAACCATAAAATTGACAAGAGAGGGGAAAAATAGGGTTTAAGGTCACTTGCAAGAGAAAGAGACAAGTTCCGTGTAGTTTTCTTGGGCATATTGAGTCAAAAATTCACTTTCTTGGAGAACAAAGGTAAGAAAGACACTTAAGAAATAAACTCGAGGGTACTCCACTACAAATCCTAGGTATTAATCCTTTAGGATGAAAAATCAAGGTAGGCCACTACAAACCCTAAGAGGCCATCCTATGTCTTCTAGCAATATTTAGCAAAAGATCAAAATGGATCTTGGGTAAAACCCTAGGGTACTCCACTACAAATCCTAGAAATTTAACCTACAAGAATAAAACTAGGGTTGTCCACTACAAACCCTAGAAATTCCCTTATGTCCTTTAGAAAGCATCAAAAAGATGATTACAAGGGAAATTAGTCCACTAAAAACCTGTCTAGGGTTTCAATGACAAGGTCTATTCAAGAAAGGTAAAATATAACATGCAATATCACCACTTTGATACAACATTTACTTAATACATATATAAATAAGCCATTACAGAGTTAGAAAGATAACTTACTAGGTAAATCGATGAGAATCCAAGAAACCGTAACCATGAAATCATCCACAATATCATCTCCAAGACAAGGCACATAAGCCATCCACAGTGAAAGAGAAAGATAGAAGACAAGTGCAATGATGATTCTCCACAAGTTGAGTTATGAATTACAAAATGGAGTGCTCCCTCTATATATATGAGGTAACCAAGCACTATATTCCTCTAAGAAGCTCCTAAAACATATGAATCCATGATAAAAGGTGGATAGGTCTTATTCCAACCCCCAAAATAGCCTCCAAAATAAAGATACAATTCTAAAACATCAAAACATCCTCCTAAAATGCCACACATGTGGGTGTAAGAGGCTCCAAGAAGGTGATTCCATCGTCCAATGTGGTACACAATCCTCCAAATGTCACATCCATCCCTAAAAGGTGAAACATATCTCAAAATTCACGCTTCCTCATCAAGAAGGTCACATCCCCTCATCCAAAAGTGCCAACTCATCATCATGAATGCTAGGTCGGCTCATGCAAGCATCAAATCACTCTCAAGCATGACATCATCCTCATGCATGAAAAACCTGGGATCCTAGTATGACATCATGATGGATAAGGGCTCCATACCCCTTTTAACAGGTGTACCATCCTCATCAAGTGAAATGACATATATCCAAACCATAATTTCCTTATAGTGGTGCAACATTCACGTTGTGGGATTCCTTCCCTCTGAATGAAACATTATGATATATATGCAACATCCCAACTAATCAATGAGAATTCCAAGATCCAATAGGTGATAGAAGGTGTCAAGAGTCATTCCAAGTCATCAACTAATCTAATGCTCATCATCAAGTTCCCAACGACCTCCATATAGTGTGCAACTTCCTAGGTAGAATTATCAAAACATCCTTCAGAGGACCATCTCCATGGGTGCATCATTATCAAGCGAGGCTCAGAGAAGTCAAGCGAGATCAACCATCATGGATGCAAGAGTCATTAGAATCTTAAAAATAAGCGACAATTTAATACAAAAACCATGTAAACAATTCACATTAGGTATCTTCTTCAAACTTTATACTAGCTTAATACTTTATGCAATTTGCCAAGTTTAGGAATGGGAGGACCAACACGATACCTTATTAGGTGTGCCAATACCCAAGTAGAGGAGTAGTTCTTGAGAATCCCATCAAAGTGTAAGTATAAGTGAATGATATGTCACATAGTTTACTTCATGGTCATGGAGTCATTGACATGCAAGGCCACATGTGAGGTTCATCTCCATTATTTCCTTTATAGAGGGAGTGCTTGGTGCATTTACCCTTTCCTCATCACTATTTCTTGCCACCCCTATTCTTACCTTTGATATTCATTAGTTTATTTGCAAAACCACTTTTATGTTTATGCATTCATTTCACTGGGATTCAATTAAGTCCTCTTAATATGATGCATTCAATGAATTAGGACTTGGGGTGATGGCCTCATAGCGAGGAGGTATAGTTCAAGATGATTTTTTTCTTTTGATTTATCATTTGTATCCCATTTCATTTTCCATTATTTTACTTTCTGCATCAACCTCATGCATTCAAGCCACTTCTTCTCATAGGAGGATGGACTTACAGACCTTTTTGGGATACATGTAACAACCACTTCCAAAATATTGGACAACACGAGGAATACAAATGCAAAATTTTAAGCATTTAAATGAATGATACGTTACCCCTATAAATGCCTCCCAATTTTACCCCTGTTCCCCAAGAGTGACAACACTTGAATAGAGCACATATGATGGCCACCAAGGTGAAACAAGACAAAAAACATAATTTACAAGCATCATGATCCATTATCTGACTTCAACCCATGATCCTCACCTAAATTCCTAATGCATTAAATGTAACACTTTGTGTGTAACAATGACTATTGTAGCTCATGTGTGCTGGGTCACCATCATCAGATGAACCTGCTGATCATGTGAGTGAGATGATCAATGAGGAGGGAGGAGGCATATGCTGGGCCGTTGTCTATGGAGAATGTCGATCATCATCTCTGGGATCATTTGGAGTAACATTTGGCTCCAACATGGGGACATGTGCTCACCGTAGAGAACATGAGAACCTTAACATCTATGGTACTCCAAGATTTCAACTTTCATCACTCTAAAATTTATTGCTTCATTTCTAACATAAAACCATCAATTCAAAAGGTGCAGAGGGATATGATCCACCTTGGTATATGGAAGGAAAAATAAAATGCAGAAAATAAATCTTTTTATTTTCATTTTTTTAATAACATGTATGATCTAAGATAAAATTAATGCATCAATAAATAAATAAGCACACAACATGACCTAATACTACCCTACTCTACTCTAAACCTAAGAGGTCAAGTTCCTTGAGCACAATGGGGTTTGAGAAGGAATCCATTAATGGGTAATGGAAACTTCCTTCCCTCAAACATAGACAATTAAAATGAACTAACTCCAAACTTCTTCTCAATCTTGTAAGGGTTATGCCATAAACTATCAAACTATTTTCTCATGTTTGGAATTCCCTTTATTTTGTCCTACATAAGTACTAAACTTCATATCTGAAAACCTTCGGTCCTTACTTTAAAATCAATCATTCCATTATTTTATTGAGTGTTATTTCCTTGATCTAAAGTAGGAGGACGATAATTAATTAAGGAAATGCTCTTTCGATCATCTTCACACAAATGTAGGGTTTCTTCATTACCTTGATTTAAAATTGTAAGAGACCTTGGATCTTTGTCTTTATACTTAATGAGTTGTTCTCTATAATGATTTCCTTTTGGAAATCTTATGTCATCACCATCATCAATACTATCTTATTGCACAAAGGGAAGGATATATAAGTCTTGAGAAGCATCAATATTAAGATGAAAATCTATTGGTTCTTCATGAGTCTCATAAGGTTTGTCATAATGGTATTTTCCGTCCAATCTTGCATATGTATCTATTTCTTCAAGTTCATTCTCATTCCAATCATATCTATTCCTAGGATATTCCACATGATTTCTAGTCACATGATGGTTATATAAAGTAACATATCTTCCATATCCAATTGGTATGGTTGCATAAGATAAATTCATCTAGAGGTTACCAACTAAATTTGCAACCCGTTTCCTAGAAAATATCATTCCCCTAGCATTAGACACATCAATAACTATAACATCCATTGAAATATAAACCTTAGGATAAATAGCCAAGGATGCCTTAAGGTATTTAATGATACCACATACCTTGATAGCTCTAGAATTAATTCTTCATACATTCCTATAAGTTCTTGTGATCTTCAAACCTAATTGATTCATGACCTTTAAAGACATGAAATTGGTAGAAGCCCCATAATCAAGCATACAATTCTGAATCAAGAGAAAATTTACTACCAAAGGGATGAAAAAAGGTGCATGTTCCTCCTTAATATGGTCATAATGCATGGCTTGCAATACTACATGAGGATCATCAGACTCATCTTGGATACTTAAAAATGTCTTAACATTTTATTTTTTATTTTTTTTACATGTGGTTCATGACGCTGAAGACCGATACTCACTATGTCCATGGAAAACACCCCTGAAATCCGCTAGAGAACATGGGGAGGCCAAGAATTTTCGAAATATTGGGGGCTCAACAGCAAGAGCATCATATAGACCCATTTAAGGGAATCACATGTTACTTACAAGGATTTGAACCTGGGGGAGGAGGGTATCAACCATTCCTCCCAACCACCCAAGCTGCATCCAATGTAAAAGAATGAATTAGCCTTATCCCTTAAGGAAGGAATATTCATTATCTCAGTAAGCGGGATCGGTAAATTACCCTTTTCCAAGATACTAGACATATCAATATTCAATTCTATATTATCATTCTTGGGAAAAGTTGGTTGTGGAGGAGCATTAGTATCCAATGGTAAAGGGTATCTTGTCTAAGGAGGTTTGGGATCACTAGGATAAGTCTCAGGTGCCTTATTTATTCTAGAATAAGTCAAGTACTCTCTCTTCTTATGCCTTTCCTTAGATTCATTGTCCAATTGATTTAATATTTCTAACCTAGCTTTCCTAGCATCCTCTTGCTTTCTTTGCTCAAGTTGTTCCAAGGTAACAT
>SNQJ01S0286216.1:0-10963 GCA_010110895.2 Picea sitchensis
TGTTGATGGCTCGTGTGAATTGTTTGAAGTGACAAGTGGCATGCACATTTGAGTTATGTTTGGAGGCTGATGTGATGGTTGGCCATGCAATTAATTTGCAATGATGTGGTAATTAATCCCACAATCTCATGTATACCACCCTCTATTCTACCTTCGAATTTGGTCATTTCATTTTGTTGGCGTTGCAGAGAGACGAAGATCGAGTCTGGTTTGGAAGTTCTACTAATGGTAGTTGCGACAACCGTTTTCTCCCATCAAAGTTGATATTAAAAGAGCTCAAGCCCAGTTATGCAGATATCAGTTTGTTGAACATCATTCTCATGCATTTTGCATAGAAATGATTTGTTGATGGCTCTGGTTCTTGAATGGTTTTGAGTATTCTTCTCTTTTCCCCTTGCTTTTTCTCTCTTAATGAATAAATGGTTCAAGGGTTTCTGCTCTGAAATTGCTACTTTGTGATGATTATTTTCTTCACTTCATGATATTCTTTTTTTTAAACAAAAGCTGGTGGATTTTGATTCATTAAAAAGGGTGTGGTTGAAACCACTTAGTACAAAAAAGAGAGCCAGATAGCCTAGAAAAATTATAGCTTTGTCAGAGCTTCTATCAACCATATTTCTATCCTTCTACTATGTTTTAGCCAATGTATAATACTATTACTATGTTGAACTGTATAAATTCGACAATAGATACCATTAATACAAACTGTAAAACAAAACATACTCAAGGATTTGGAGCTAGATCTTTCCCACTGTCATTTCCAAGCATCTCAATGTCCTCAGAAGGCTCCACTGGGGCATTTAAATCTGGAATATGTGGCATCTCTAAAGCAACCATGCCACCATTACTCCTGCCATGGAGTCAATTCCCATGATTCGCTACCTTTTCAGTCAGTTGGAGTTGAAGTGATTCAATTTGGCTTCTCAAATAGTTGAATTCATCCTGAATTTGTCCCACCTTAACCCTGTGTTGAACCAGGGTGTCAAGGAAAACAAAACAGTCGAACTAAGAGAACTGACTTGAATAAACAAACATTGTCTTTCCTCAAAGTCGTTCTCCAACATTTCCTTATCGTGATGCAATTCATTATCCTGAGTATCCATAGTGCTCCAATTTCCCAGGATATCCAACAATTGAGCACGCAGGGAGATGAGGGATAAAATTACAGGCCACATTATTCCACAAACATAGAAATACCTAGAGAAACCACTATATACTAGCAAAAGTGCACCAGAATAATTGTGAGTAAAACAATTAGCCACCAGAGAAGGGGCGTTAAGAATGGAGAAAGTTATATCTACCTTTAATACCATGGAATGCACGAAGGAAGCAACATAAAATCCTCTATCAAGCAAAAACAATCCAGGAGCAGAGAACACCTTGCGATCCTCTAATATATCCACCACGAGGCCAATAAACAATATGCTCATCGAGACTTCCTATCCACCATTAATAACAAGAATATCATTCTCTATATGGTTGATACATTCACCACGTACCTTCAAATCCTTGGACATATAGTTTCTCAAGGGATGGCCATGCAAATTCTTAAGATTGTTGACGACACCATCCAAATTTTCCATCCTATGTTGTACTTTCCCCTATGCACCTTGCTCTACCATAATGACTATACTCGCTTCCTGAATCAGATCCATCAAATTGGGAACAAATATGTACCAGGATTGTACTATCCTCTTTATGCGTCGCTTCCACCCACGAGCCAAAAATGTTATCCCACTATGCTTACTAATAACTTGTTCGTTCTTTAATTGCATGACAAGATGATGCCTTGCCATATGCATGTTGTCTCCACGCAGAATGAAGAGGAACTCCATGTGGTTTGAGGGGACCCTACCCATTTTCCAAACCATTGCAATTATAGGGGGGTAACAACATGCTCTATTGCATCGACCCCCAAAAGACTAGGGGTTAATCCTATGGTTTTGTTCTCCATTGCATCTGCTTCTATGTTAATTTGACGATAAACATGATATAATTGAACATTGAGATTTAGAAAGGAGATCCTAATGCGCTCAACCTGAATTTTTAAACCAACATCTTTTGGAGAATATTTTGTTACAAAATATCTAATTGTATTTTTAGAATCCCCTACTACGTTCAAATTGAAATTTGTCTTTGCTTTACCAGTTGTACCCTCTGATATACTGCATAGGGTTTGGCCTTGTTATTTGAGGTGATACTGATATTCCAATAACAATCCAATTCTTGATTTCCTTCGAGGTCATAAAGCACTCCGCTCACACCTGCCTGCCTTAGATTTCCTTTTGACACCCCATCGAAACACAAGGTAAAACCCGATTGAGATGAAAGCCAAGAGTGAAAATCAAAATAAGGGGAATGAAGCTTCCAACATGATCTCTGAGAGGCTTTAGCTCTTAATATGATAAATATATTAAGACGAGACATCCAAGATTATTTTTTTGTTTCCAAAGTCTCGTTCTCATCCAACCTTATTATTTTTTAGTTGAAGTATTCAACCAGTAGTCCCAAGGAATGCAATGCCACAAAACTTGGAGTTGAATGCTTATTTTTGAAAATAAATCTGTTTTCGATGAGCCAAATTTCCCAACACACATATTTAGGAGAATCCTTCCACACTCTTTGGAACACAGACTTTCCATGAAAGGATCCTTGATAGGAGTTCCCCCACTTTCCCAACAAATTTTTAAAATTGGAAGGCCATGCTATCTTATGGAACAATTCCTCATATACAGTTTTCCAAACCTATTTGGATAATTCACAATATAGGAATAAATTTTGAGTTGTTTCCAAATTTTTCTTGCATAGAGCAATAATAACATAACAAAAAGGCCCTTCAACCCTCTTTTAATCAATTTTTCCCCTATAGGAAGCTTACCTTGGGCGAGAATCCAACAAAAAATATTTGTTTTGGGTAGCCCATTATTATTCCACATATTCATCCACATAGTATATTTTGTTGGGAGAGTGATCTGCATTAATAGAGCCCTGTATCCTTCCTTTACTGAGTAACCAACCACTCCCCAACTTCTACTATCTTGAGCTTGCAATTGGACAGTGTGGCCCCTTTAAGAATAAGAAGAAGGTTCTAGGTTTGATGGCCAAGGTGGGGGGAAAGAATTCCCAAATTCCAACCCTACCAATCACCATTAGAGTTCCATTTAGAGATATCAAATAACACATGCTTATGCTGAGTTAACATCCAATTCCCGAGTGTGTCAAAAGAAGGGTCCTGACATAGAGGGCGAGATCCAATAATCCCATCTTTCAAGATGTTAATAAGATTCCCATTCACTGGAATCCAATATAGAGAATGTTACATAAGAGGGTGGGAAGCCCAAAGCAACTTCAAAATAGGAGAGCCAACCTGCCTACTTGGGGGATTATCAAGGCATCTTCTTCTTTCCACTAAAAAATATTTCTTCAGCAAGGCCTTTTTCAACCATTCATTTTTCCCCGTCACCATTCTCCATAATAATTTTGAGCCAAGAGCGACATTCACGAATTCAATATCTCTAACTCCAAGGCCCCCATTATCCTTAGGTGACATTACCATGTTCCAATTTTCCAAAATAAATCTTTTAGTGTTGGATTTGCTTCCTTGCCATAATTTTTTTTGAATGGCCTTGGCCGGAGATTTTTTAATTCCCATAGGATCTAACATGGATGAAAATTGATAAATAGGAAATGAGGAAAACACTGATTTGACAAGCACCAATCAACCGGCTGGATTCAACCAGTAAGCTCCACAATTTTCAAATTTCTCTTTGATTTTCTTCAAAATAACATTCCAGGATTCACCTGGAAGTGATTTCAAATAGATTGGCATACCCAGATATTTAAAAGTTTTCCAATCATTTGAGAATGGGAATTGAAGAAGGTGGGAACTACCAATTAGTGTATGAGAATTGATATTCCATGCATATATCTTACTCTTGTTCTTATTGATTAAACCTCCATAAATATGAGTGAATTGATCCAATACTAGCTTAAATATCATGGCAATGATTTTGGAAGCTCCTCCCATCAACAAGCTATCATCGAAAAATTAAGAATGGTTGATTATTTTAACACCTATAGCAATGTGTAGCCCAAGGATTTATCCTGGGTGACACTCCCATTCTAATCCTCTATTAAGTGTTTCAACCAATAGACCATAAACAAGGGGGGAGAGAGGAAAACCCTGCCTAAGCCCCCATGAAGCTTTGAAGAAGGGAGATGGCCTACCATTAACCAAAGGAGCAATCCAAGGATTACTAATACATGCACCAATCCAAGAAATGAAAGATTAGTTGAATCCAAATTGCTTTAAAACTGCCTTGAGAAAATTGTGCTTTACTCTATCAAAAGCATTTTCCTTATTAATTTTAATAACCATACCTTTCCCCCCTTGACTGTAGCTATAATGAATGGCCTCTTGCACCAGAATTATATTGTCCTAAATTTGTCTATTTGCCACAAAACCCCCTTGATTGGGAAGGATCAGAGAACTTAGAAAAGGTTTCGGCCTATTTGCGATGATCTTTGCCATAATTTTGTATGAGACATTACATAGAGATATAGGGCATAATGGATCGAATGAAGAGGAACTTTTTTCTTTTGGAAGTAAGGCAAAAAAAGAGGAGTTTGTTTCTCCCCCCAACCAAAATGATTTATGCACATATTGGAGCATCCGAATTAAGTCAAACTTAATAATGGACCAACACCTTTTAAAGAAATGTATGGTAAAACCATTATGACCCAGGGCTTTGTTAGGGTTAAATTGATTGATGTTTATAAGAATTTCCTCTTATGTGGCTGGCTTGTTCAATTCCAAATTATCTTCCTCTTTTATTTTCAAAGGTATGTGAGATAAAAATAGCTCACATAACTCCTCATCCATCTCTCCTTCTTATGAGTATAACTTACTATAATGTGATGTGGCCAACTTTTAATCTCCTAAAAAGATGACACCACTTCTCCTTATTGTCTTATGATCTCCTCCACCCTATTACACCATTGCCTAGATTTGGCCTGCTTATGAAAAAATATGTATTTTTATCCCCAGATTGAAGCCACAGACATCTACACTTCAATATCCACATGGAATCTTGATCTTTCAAGGACTTTATATAGTTTTGATATGCAACTCATTCTTGTTTTAAGAGTTCGGGTATCACACCATTACTCTCGATCTTGTCTTGTATTTCTTGCAGTCTCCTCTGTTGTTAAAATACTTATATTCAGAGGGCGGATTGAATATTTAACCCAAATTTTTATTGCGGTTTTGGCTAATTTTAGTTTCTGTTCCCAAATATGAACAAGGGAACCATAAATCCATTAAATCCATGTGCGAGAAACAAGGGGGAATAAATTTGACCTCTCCATCCAAAGGGGATTAAATTTGAAGGGGATAGCCCCAAGTTTTCTTCCTTTTCAAAGTAGAGAGAAATAGGACGATGATCCGAGCAGGCCCAAGGAAATATTGAATAAGAGAATGAATTAGGAAGTGATAAAAAGGAGCTACTAATGAGAAAATGATCCAACTTGGCTGGAATGTGCCCTGGCCCAACTCTCCTATTATTCCAAGTAATTTTTCCCTTGATTGGAGGAACGCCAATTAAGTCCAAAGCAGGAATCAGATGCTCCATATTTTTCCTTGAGGTATCCCTAACAATGGAACCCCCTCTTTTTTCCCTCAAATGCATTATAGTGTTGAAATCTCCAACTATAATACAATTTTGAGTGTACTCAGAGTCCCCCAAACCCAAAAGAGAATCCTAGCATTCTACTTTTTCCCAATAATTATTTGGCATATACACATTAAAAATATGAAAGGACATACCTGAAGAGAGATGTGCTATCTTGACCATAATCTAATTTGCTGCTTTAAAACTTTCTTCCAGTTGAAATATGTCAAGGTTCCAACGAGTACAAATTCCCCCTGATTGCCCTCTCGCACTTATTACTACTTGATTACTTTTATTCCAATTTTTTTGTAGTTCTTGAAGAGCGTCATGATGCCTCAATTTTGTCTCCTAGGCCAACAGAATTTGAGGTTTTTCTATTTTGACTAACCTTCCCATTGCTTCTTTCTTATCCTTGCTACCTAATCCTTTGAAATTCTAGGAGACTAATTTCATTATTTACCTGAAGAATTGGATGTCCCCCCTTTAGAGGGCTAAGTCATAGATTGAGATGCTCCCTTTGCAGGTTGAACATGGGGTTTCCTTTGCTTCCCATCCTTTTTAAATATCCCTTCCAAAGTGGTTTGGATACCTATCTCCTTATCACATTCTGCTTCATTTTCTCTTTTATTCTGATTATATATCCTCCCCACTTTCTTCATTGTTGTACTTTGTGAGATCTCTATTTCAGATTCATCACTCGATTCCTCTTGATTTCCTTCCTTTAAAATTTATGGAATCCATGAAATAGGTAGAGATAATATTTTACTTGGAGTTGGGTCTCCATTTTGGGGGAGGGAATCTTCTTGAGGGTTCCTCGATTTATCTGGAACCTCCATTGCTAAATTGCTACCTTCTTCATCTTCATTTCTCTTCTCTCTTGATTCCACATTATTTCCCTCCATATTCTCTAAATCCACATACTTATTTTTGCTTGATTGAACCCCATGATCCCCTCCAATTGATGATCGAGGGTTATGATGAGATGGAGGGGATGGATCACCCCCCCTGGATTTGATCTTGTAGTTGATCCACTGTCTTCCCAATGGCCTTCTTCCTTTTTGATTTGTTTCCATTGCTCTTGGACCCTCTCCTCTGGTTGATCCCATTTGTTCCATGGGAAAATCTTAGAAAACTGTTTGTATTCATTACAAGCTTTACATTTGAACGAAAATTACTCATAATCCACCTTTTGAATGTAAGACCGATTATCGAGGGTTAGTTGAACAACTTCAAACAATCCTTTTTCCAGATCAACCTCTACATAGAGTCTTGCACATGCTTGAAGTCCTTCTTGTGGTTCGGCTCGATCAATGAATCTTCCCAATCTATTTCTTATGCTACATAGGGTTTCATCATTCTAATAGTGCAAAGAAAGAAAGGGAAGATGGACCCAAATGGGGACCACAGAGGGGATATCATTCTCTATATTGAAATCACACATCCATTTGTTTAAATACATACCCCTTGAACCCATAAAATAAGGCCCAATCCTGAATATTAGATACCAATTATCCTTATTCTCAAACAAAAAGACATAAAATCCCTTACCATAGAAAGTTGAGGACATCTCGCCTTGAATTTTTTTCCTCTAGTTCAGATTCAACCATTGAGCCATGGCCCACAAATATGTTCATATTCCTATGAAATTTCCAAAAAGCCCATTTTTGGCTAGGCGTAGAGCAAAGGGATGAGAGGACGAGGAATGCACCAATACCTTTGGAATTTCATCCAACTTTTTAACAAAATGGGAGGGCGTAGACTTCATAGGCTTAGATTAGGATGCATTCAAAGCATGAAACGTTGCAATGTCCAACGGCGAAGGGGACACCAGGTGGGCTCCTCCCCCTAAACCAGAGGCCATGCCTTAGATGCGCACAAGAACCACCATGTAACAACCTTGGTTAAATAGATGCATAGGGATTTTTAATTTTAATTAATTTGATAATCTGACTATCCTAATATGTTGAGTTAAACAATAATTATTCCTTAATAATACTAATTAATTAATTATTTATTAATTAATTGTTCATACATGTCGATGATTAATTAATTAATTAATAGACTCATTAAATATTTGAGTAATGAATTAAAGGGGCTTAATAATTTTAGTTTATTTAATTAAAGACTTACGTATGAAAGGGGGGAAGGAAACATTAAATGGAGGGGATAAGATAATAAAGAAGGGGGATAAGATAATAAAGAAGGGGATAAGGTAATAAAGGAGGAGATAAAGAAATTAATGAGGGGGAGGAGAGTCGGTGAAGGGGGAATATGATAGGAGAGTCCTACGGGAAAGGGAGGATGATTATTTTGGGGAGGAAGCATTTGGAGGGCAGGAAGGTATTTTTGTGGATATTTTTCTGTGGGATATTGGCTCGTTTGAGCAGTTTGGTTTTTGGGGTTTTTGGGTGAATCATTGCAGGGGGCACTGGGTTGCTGGGGGTTTTGGGTACAGGGGCCAAGATTCCTTTCGGTATCCTAGAGCTAGGGAGCTGGACAGGCTGCTCCTAGCTGGCTGGGTGGTTAGTCGGTTTGGGCAGAGTTTGGTCAGTGCATCAGGCTGAACAAGGCAGCAGGGAAAGGACAACCATATCAACGGGAATTAGCATCAGAAGCAGGTATTTTATTTATGAATTGCTGAGTTATTTTCATGTTGTAGATAAATTTTAATTTCTGATGAATAATTATGCTTATATGATGGTGAATGAATTATTTATGTATGAGAAAGGAATTATATGTTTAATTGTACAAAATTTTGGATTTAATTAAGTATGGTCTCTACACAAGAAAAAAAAATCGAAAGTTGCAGTCGTAGAGAAACCCTAGCCGCAGAGCATGATGTGCAAGGAAGGGATGTTGATGTTGATAATGTATTTTAAATAGATTCATGCTTTTCACTTTCCATTTCTTTTGAAAATTATCCGTATGGTTGTGACCTGGGTTCAAGTTCTTGTAAGCTTTTCCTCCATTGTCTGATATTCTGGTTGGGAAAAACATGTTTGGAGATATATTGTTATTTTAGATAAGGGTTTTGTGTCAAGCTCTGAGTTCAAAAATTGATATATACCAGCCTGGGTTTATTTTTGAAATGGATAAGATACGACTTACATTAGAGGGTTTGTTTTTGCTGAGTCAAAAATGGGTTTCGAACCTACAACCTTATAACCAACAATAGTTTTATTTGATTCAATCATTCCGTTTACATAAAATATGGTTGAAGTTTCAAGCTCAAAATGTATGAGAATGAATCATGAAACAAAATATGGTTTGATGAAATTATAAAATCAATCTTGTCCCTTCTTATCTTGAAATATTTGAGCTCACAATTTGGCAAGATTTTGGGTTCATGGTGATTCTTTTTGTCACTGAGATTTTTAAGAAAACATATTTGTACCTCTTGGATGGTTATAGTTCAAATTTTATTTCTTTATATAATTGGGTCTATCTGTCATTGGTAGTAAATTGACAAATTTCGGGATAATTTGTCTTTAACTCAAGCTCATCATTGGAGATCATTTTAAATTCTTTGACCATAGATGTTAAAGCTCAAACTTATATTTTTGCAAACCATATCAAGAGCTACAATACAAATTTGTTTTTCATCTGAAATATTTTTGGCTAAAAACTTTTTTTTTGAGCATTCAGGGATGGTTGACGTAATATGGGAATTTTCACAATAAATAAGTGGAAAAGTTTGATGATACAAGCTCAAATTGTCAAATGAAATGTAATGAATGTTTGGAAAAGAGGTGGAAGTTTGATATGCATATTTAAAAATTATTTTTATTTTATAATATACATGGCCAAATCCTATCATAGTATATCATTTRTCATAAATTATTCCTGATAAATCCATAAACATATTTMATTTAATTTCATGATTTTTCTCGYCCTATTATATAAATAGAAAAAGTTTATAAGAAGAGACTTGTTGGTAGATTGAGGCATATGGTCTTGATACATGAACAATCTGTTTAGATTTGAAAAACAAATCACAGGATATTTTGGCATGCATAAAAATAGTGAAAGATGGTTTATAAAGCATGTTGCTATGAACTTTATTCATATTGAAAATGGGATGAGAAGAGACTTGTTGGTAGATTGAGGCATATGGTCTTGATACATGAACAATCTGTTTAGAYTTGAAAAAMAAATCATAGGATATTTTGGCATGCATAAAAAYAGTGAAAGATGGTTTATAAAGCATGTTGATRTGAACTTTATTCATATTGAAAATGGGATGAGTTCTGAACAAAATTAATTGAAATGGATTATGAACATTATCATGCATTCATGTCATTTATTACAATTTCCATAAGATACAATTCCTTTTTTCATTACTCCTTGTCATTTATAATTCCATTTACGTTCATTTCCCATGTTCAATAAGATCAATGATAGTTTGGTAAAGAATTTATGGTTTGAATGTTATGGACAACAAACAAAGAAAGGACAATTTGTTATTTCTTCCCTATTTTCCTTATTCCCTTTCATTTTCCCTTGGCATGCTTGATTGTTTGGTCAGTGTAGAGCCATTGTTAGATTATTTTTAAAGCAAAATACTATTTGATGATTAATATATTGTAACTTGTGTATACTAATTTGAGCACCGATGGATATTTATATGAGTTTCTTCATTCAAAGCAACAACCACGTTGGTAATAGGGGAAACAGAGGGAACAAAGGTAGAATGCCCAATGCATTTGGGAAAAAGGGTGGAGAAAAAAGTATGAGGTTCTACATCCATTTCAATGATAATTTTAAGAAGTGCAACAAGCTAGTCCAAACTGTCTATACCTCCCTAGCCACCCTACATTCTAGCCACCTCAACCACATGTTATACCTCCTCTTTATCCACACCCAAGTATAGCAAACATTATCGAACAACCCCATTTTCCACCAACCAATGATGGTTGGGAGAATGTGCCTGCTAATCCTCCTATTAAAATGAATTAAAGACATAGGGGCCCCACCTATTAGTTATTATATATTGTTATTAATAATGTTTTCCCTTATCATAAATAAAGTTGTCCTATTTTAACTAAAGATATTTAACTTTAGTAACAAAAAGTGGTTGAACCATTTGAATTACTTTTGAAGAATAAAAGGAAGAGAGCAAGAACAAAGGAGGACATGGAAAAATAGAGAGATATACTTATGATAAGGTTTTATCTAGCCTCAAGTGAGAATAATTATCCATTCATTCATTTATGAGTTTCTTAAGAGCCAAGTCCTCTTGTTGATAGCAAGGTTACTCTAAAGGTGGCAAAAGAGAGGATTGGGAAGCATAGACT
>SNQJ01S0286218.1:0-10963 GCA_010110895.2 Picea sitchensis
TATATATATATATATATACATTAACACTATCTAGACAAGAATGCGAAAGTTGTTGAGAGTTTGGAGATTACCCTTTGAAAACAATCATACTTAGAAATATAAATTATGAAAGGATTTAATAGTATCAAATGAGATACATTTAAATATATGAAAATACACATATAAAGGAGTTAATAGATAGGAGATTTTGTGTGTGTGTGTGTGTGTGTGTGTGTGTGTGTAAAATATATATATAAATACTAGAATGAATTTTGAAAGGAGTAAGGATTTGTTTTGGAATATTGTTAACACTTTCCACTGATGATAGAAATATCTAGGAATTCGACATGCTAGGAATGATAAGGCCATTCCTAGCTATTCATATGATTACCATGTGACATGAATAACTTCAAGAAAGTAAACAAGGTAGAAGACATAAGCCCAAGGAGAGTTGAATAGAGATAATGTTTGTTTTTAGAACTTATCCTTACATCATTGAATCTATTATTTGTAAATAAAGAGAGTTAAGTGTTTGTAACCAAAAAAAAAGAGTTAATGTCCCTAACAAAAAAATATATATTTTGGTAAATGCATCCCATGTCTTGGGAAGACCATTGAGTACTATGTTTACCAATTCCTTCTCTGAAATTATCTCTTCAATAGCTTGTAGTTGATCTCTTAACTGATATATTCTCACAAAGTATGATGTTATGTTGTCATCACCATTCATCTTCATGAAACGGAGCTCATTCTTCAAACTCATTACTTGTCCAATGTTTCTGACAGAGAAGAGGTTTGTTAGGGCATCATACATTTTCGTAGATGAATCAAGATGGATATGTAGGGTTTCAGATGGTCTTTTATAGAATACACTATGATACTCATGGAATTGATGTCATTGTCTTTGAGCTTCTCCATAACTGCAACGTTCTGCGGTTCCTTTTATTTTCCTTCTTCAAACTCTGGTTCCACATTATTTCCTTTCACAATATCCAACACTTTATTCTTGGCAAGGATGATATCAATCCTTGTGTTCCATGCTCTGAATTTAGAAGCCCCATCTAACTTGTTTTCTGACTTCATAGAGTAATTCATGGTTTCCTTGACTTGGTCAACCCTAGATTTTGACCAAAAAATCAACCTTGACGTCTTAGATTGCTGAGAGTACCATAAGATGTGATAGGATAGGGTGCACTAGTCTATCAAGAAATTAGGTCAATCCCTTCACTTAAGGTTCCTCAACGAGAGGATTAGGGTTTCTGCAACTGCACCTGCTAGTAACCCTAGAGGCAGTGCTTTGGTAACTACTCTTGCTAAAAACCCTAGCGGCAGTCCTTCAATGAGCTTAGTATCCTTATGGCTATGCTCCCTTCCATTGGTTAGACTAAATTAAGGAGGTGTGGGCCCATAACCTATTAGAATATAATGGATGTGCTCGTTTAACCATAGACAATATCAATATTGTCACCCAACCATAAGCCGAAGCCACCCCCAAGCCACCCCCAAGCACCTTAACCTTGATAGAGAATCATTCTGAAAGAAAACCCTAAGCTAGATAGCCAAACACGATAGCGCACCTATATCCAAGGATAGCACACCAGATAGGAGTAGCAAGAATTGATCAGAGAGTCCAAACCATAACCAAGAGAGATTCTAGGCCAAAACGGAAATCTGCTAGTTGTAGCAGCTGCAATGATAGCTCTCCTCCAAACTTGCGCACAAATTGGTCAACTGTAGTGCGCATAAGTGTTTCTTCTACAGTTTTAAGAATGCCTGCCAAAATGAAGACCGGCCTCCTGTATTTATACTAAAACTGGAAAACTGCTTGGGCCAACTTCTCATTTTGGGTGCCTATTTACTTATTATATAATATTTCCTTTAGTCGACTTCTTCTCTTGGAGGATAATAACCTAATACAAGTTATCCTCTTGAGTCGACTTGTCTTCTAGGGTTATTAGTCAACTAATTAGGGTTTCTTCTTGCTTCCTGGAATATTATATTCTCATCAGGTTTACACATGGAGGTAAATACCTCCCACAGATACCATAATATCAACAAGGGGAATGCCTCTTTCACTCACAGATGTGGGTCAAGGGGGATCTGATTCATTTCATTGTCGACAGCGGTAGTGAGAAGAACCCGATTTCAGCAAAGGTCGTCAAGAAGTTGAACCTGCCAATGAAACCACACCCGCAGCTTTACACCATCGGTTGGCTTCATCAAGGGAGAGATCTTTGTGTCATCCAATAGTGTCGTCTTCCCTATGGAATCAAGCTTTTCAAAGATGAGGTACTGTGTGATATTTCTCCCCTTGAAGTTTGTGATGTTCTTTTAGGACAACCATATTTTTGGAAACGTCATGTTTTGTATGATTCTATACCCCGCAGTGTTTTTATTACTTTGGGTAGACAATTGTATAGGATCCCAGAGGTGGAACCACCTACTGTTATTTCTTTAATCTCTGCTAAGAAATGCAGTAAGTTCATTTCCCAGATCAAGAAGTTCATCTTATTTGTGATCTGTGCTCATAGTAGGTAGAAGGTTTTTGCCACATCTATGGCCTCTACAAAATGCCTCTCTTTGCAGCAACAACAATTGGATGAGATCGTGGAAGAATACAGAGACATGTTTTTCTCACCTACAAGGGTACCAACACACTGCCAAGTCAAGCATCCAATTGATATGACCCCCGGTGCACCTATACCTATTGGGCGAGTCTATCGGCGCTCGCTGAAGGAGAATGAAAAAATCAGGGGTCAGATCTAAGATATTATTCAAAAGGGGCACATCATACCCAGCTCCTCCCCTTGTGGAAGCTCGATTTTACTAGTGCAGAAGAAGGATGGGACTTGGTGAGTCTGCATTGATTACAGAGCCTTAAATAAAATCACAGTCAAGAACCACTACCCCATTCCCAGGATTGATGACCTTCTTGACCAACTCAAGGGGGGGAATTTATTCAGCAAGATTGACCTAAATTATAGCTACCACCAGGTTCCCATAGAAGCAACTGATGTCTGGAATATAGCCTTCAAGTCTAAAGAAGGTCTCTATGAATGGCTAGTCATGCCCTTTGGCCTAACAAATGCACCAACAACTTTCATGAGGTTGATGGAAGATGTATTGATACCCTTCACCAACTCCTTTGTGGTAGTATATTTGGATGACATCCTCATCTTTAGTAGAACGTGGGAGGAGCATATGTGGCATATTCAGTAGGTTTTGAGCCCTCTGTGATAGCACAAGCTTTATGCCAACTTGGAAAAATGCTCTTTTGGAATGAACAAGGTCCAATACCTGGGATACATTGTTGATGAGAATGGGATACATGTTGATCTATCTAAGATCTAAGTCATCCATGACTGGTCAACCCTAACCACACTGACCGAGCTTCGTAGCTTCTTAGGATTAGCCAATTTTTACCGATGGTTCATGTTGGGATTCTCCCATATTGCCTGGGCCCTCAGCCAAGTGACCAAGGACGGTGGTAGGGAAAATTTAGTGGGGGGGGAGGAGAAACAATGAGCATTTGAATATATGAAACATCGTTTGTGCTCAGCTCTGGTACTCTCCTTTCCCAATCTACAAAAACCATTCGAGATTGAGACTGATGCATTTGACTATGTTGTGGGTGCATTTCTCACTCAGCACAGGCATCTAGTGGCATACCATAGTGATACACTCTCTAATATTGTCTGGAAATACCCCACCTATGACAAGGAAATCTATTCCATTGTACAAGCTTGTCGTTAATGGAAACGTTACATTCTGAGGAAAGAGATGATCATACACATTGATCACAAGAATCTATTGTTCATACAAACACAGGGGAAATTACAGAACTACTGCCATCAAAAGTGGTCCACCTACCTATAGTTCCATCTCAACATCAAGTATAAGATAGGTATCTCCAATCATGTCATTGAATGCCTCAGTGGGCCTCATGTGGCTGCATTCACCACTGTGTTCCATTCCTGTGGACATGAAACATCGAAGTGGCCCCAACTTTACCAGCAAGATACGGACTTCGCCACCACATATCATCTCTTGGGTACATGCGCCACTATCATTGATTTTCACATTTAGGATGAATTCTTATTCCCCATGGTCCATATTTTTGTTCCTACAAGCGAGCGTGCAAAGATGATTTGGGAAGCCCACTACAATCAGGTGGTAGGAAATTTTGGCATAGATAAAATGGCAGTCGTTCTTTAGAAACATTTTTATTGGCCAAAAATTCGACAGGATGCCAGCAAGTATATCATATCTTGCACTGCTTGTGTTGTTTCCAAGCCATCCATAAAGAAGAAAGGCTTATATACCCCTCTTCCTATTCCTGAGAAGTCGTGGGAATCCATCTCCATGGATTACATGTATGGTTTGTCGTCCCTCAAGCACAGAAATGAATGTGTGTTTGTGGTCATTGATCGTTTTTCGAAGATGGCCATCCTCACAGCCTATAAGAAGAATGTCACAGCGGCAGATACTACCACGCTCTTCTTTGAATGAGTTTGGGTTCACTTTGGGATACCACAGACCATCATCTCCGACCGAGAAAGCAGGTTCCTCAACACCTTTTGGTCGAGTCTCTGGTCTCTGTTGGACACCAAGCTCACAAAATCCACTTCTTTCCACCCCCAAACCGATGTCCAAACTGAGGTTGTCAATCAGATGATTGTGCACATTCTACGCATGTACAATTCTAATCATCCCCTTACATGGGACGAGAGTCTCCCATATGTCCAACACAGTTACAATAGGTGTAATGATCCCAAGAAAAAAAAAATCTTTGAGTCACTAACTAACCATTGATTTGATTATTAAGTGTGTGTGTATGCAGGTTGGCCATCAACATTTCGGCCTTAGGGTTTATTCAGTTATTCAGCCACGGATTATACAAGAATAATTGCCATCATATGAAGAACATCAACAATACACAATATAGAAACCACAAGCAATAGCTAAACTTTATTATAAGAAAGAAAGCACCTAATACAAATAGAAAAGAAGATTTGGAATAGCCTCAGATGGCTTCAAGAAAATAATAGAGCTACATACAAAATGCTTCAGGAGATACAAATAAAGCCTCCCAAAGGTTGTAATAGAAGATGAACGCTCAACTGCAAAACCAGGGTTTAAGCCCAACCCTGAAGCAACTGGTATGGCCCTGCTGGTGCTGGTACGGCCTGCTAAAGATGATGGATACCAAGGGTTCGATCCTCCTGAAGATGAAGTTCCCCAAATGCTTCCAAAATCCTCCCAATTATATATCAAGGCAATGGAAGCCTCCTCCTGAAGTATGGAGCCAAAACACTGAAGCATCCTCCTCAAACTGTAGAAACCCTAAACTGGTACGACCCTCCTAAAACCTTGAATATGACCAATAGTACAGCCTAGCTAAATATGGGATTAGAATCTCTTGAAACTCTCTAGGATGATATATTGGGTCACCACAAGCCCCTGAGAGAAGTCTCAAGATCAGATCTATCTAATGACCTCCTAGATCTGAGAAGCACTTAATCACCAAATTGTCCTCTTCCTCCTGAAATCATCTCAACCTGCAAATAGATGATAGGGACATGGTAAATCCAGCAAGAAACCCTCAAACTAATGAGAAAGTCCTTGCAAGAAAAACCCTAATGCTGAAAACCATCAAAGCTTCCTTCTTATGTTGGATCGAACTCTTCCCCGACCAATGGTGTGCCTCTGCAAGAAAACCCTTGCTGGTACAGCCCTGTTGATCCAATGGGTACGACCCTACTAGTCGTCATGAATATCTTATAGATGTAGAATGGTGTGGGTGGAGTATTTCATCCCCGAGACCAAGCTTGGAACAAGGTGAGTGGAATATTTCACCACTGAGTTGTTCACTAGGGTTTGTAATATCAAAACCCTCAAAACTGTATGCTCAATAGCATCAACAAGCAAATATCCAAAATCCAAAATGGATGAGAGGTGCGCCTTAGCCTTCTCTTTATACATTTCTTCTATTTCCCTGTTGAGTTAAGTTAACCCCTAAGGTTAACTCCTAACTCAACCTCCAGTGCTTATATTCCTTCATTGAGTTATCTTTTTAACTCTGTTTACCTTTTTATTAAGTCAACTTCATAATATAACCTTAGTTTGGTTGAATTTTCCCCTCAGTGTGAGACTATGGCCTAGTGGGGATGCCTAGGCCACTAATTCTTCTCAAACCTCTTCATCAAGAGGTGGGGGACATTACAACAGGGCTCTCCATAGTTCCACTAGCCATAGACCATTTCAGGTGGGTATGGAATTCCAACCCTTGGGACCCATTGATGTTTCACTTCCTTTTCCCACTACACAAACAAAATCTTCCCCTGATTAGTTTGCAATCAATAAAACCACCAGATTCATTGAGAGGATTCAGCACACCCGCCAATAGGTCCAGGAGATTTTGCAGAAATCCAATCCTATGTACAAGAAACGCCATGATAAACACAAGGTACCACACCAGTTTTAGGTTGGCAGAAAATTTTGGTTACACTTGAAGAAGGAGCGTCTCACCGGACCCCATTGGAAGCTTCTCCCACTTCGTTATGGCCCTTACACTATCACCAAGGTTGTGGGTAGAAATACGTTTGAGCTCAACACTCCACCCTTCCTTGGTATGCATCTAGTATTCAATGTGGACCTCCTTCAGCCATATTTTCCACCATTATTGGACACCTCTGAGATCATCGAATAGCTGACACTAATAGATCTCAACCCTGACTACATTGAACAAGCATCCACCAATCAAATAGTGGACACATGGTTCAAGGGCACTTGTTAGCAGTGGATCTAGCTTTATCAGTTTGTCAAGGCAAGGAAACTCCTACACCAAGGCAAGTGGCTCACTCGAGGCCAAATCCAGTAGAATTTTCCTCACCTGATGGGGGAACTCAATGCAATGGAGACCATTGCTTCCTAGGGGGGGAGGATTGATCCAGGTGGATATTGGTGTCCACCCACGTATTTCAACTGGCTCCTCGTGTCCATTTTTTATTTAGCACGTCTTTTTGTACTGCTTTATAATTGTGATTTATACACTTTTGGGATTGTCTGAATCCTTACACACTCTCTAGGTGGACATAGGTGGCCTCTCGCCTAATCCAACTAGTTTTTTTTGTATGTTTTGATGTCAGCACATCTTGTTGTACTTCCAGGGTTGTTTTGGGCCCCTAAACGTTGTTTTTTTTACTCGCCACAATCAAACTATAGATGGAGCCAGAGTATGACAACAGAATGTGTATTTCTCTGAAATACCTTACCAGCGGGCTATCACGTGCCTAAAACAAAGGTTGTATGAAAATTTTATGGCCCTAGGAAGTTGAGGTACCAAACTACACCAACTTATCTATAGGGCCCACATAACTTTTGGTGTTTCACCTTGTAGGGTTAGGTTTTTGGATGTCTAGGGTTTTGGAATTCATGAGTAATATAAAAAAGGCCTATGGAGCCTGATTATATTCCATTTTTCTCATACAGATGCACGTAGCAGCCATATCTCTTCTTAGAGATATCTACCATCATTCAATCAAGTTTCAGCTCTAAAGTTTTACAGTTTCAGCCTATTTCATTATTTAATAGAAGATATTGTTCACTGGATATTTTTGTTATTCTTCCTATCTATGTTTTTATTGTATTCAGTCTATTAATCAGTTCATTCTGCTCCTAAATCCAGATCATGCATCTTTCTAATAGATTTTGTAAGACCTTAACAAATGATGGATCATTCAATAACATAACACGGGATTGCAAAAACGTCTTTATGGTATTTACTTGCTCTAAAGGTTGTCCTGTATTGGTATGGTCCATTGAGAATGGCATCCCATATATTGGTGGGTTCTGAGTTTGATGTGTGACTGATGTAGATGCAACATTGTACTTGAAAAATTCATGTATGGCATCCTTAAATGTTTCCTTTGCTTTTTGTGCATCAAACTGCTTATGTGGATCAGTATTCTTCTTAACACATTAGTGTTAAGTTGGATCTTGTTTTGCTGCATCATCTCCTGTCTTAGCTTCTCATTGGGTGACTATATTGATGTTTCTCCCATCATCCTTGACTTCTACAAAAATCCATTGGACATTCTAGTTGTTCTGGTTCCTTTTTTCTTGGATCTTTCCCAAGAGTGTTGGGCATTCTTATGTGTCATGATCTGTCACGTGAAAGTACATACATTTCGTTGGTGGAAGTGTACAATCCCTTACATAATGTCTTGGTTGTTGGAAGTTGTGGCACACTACTAGTCCTCTGCCTCATCCAAATCCTCCTTTTCCTCGTCCTCCACCTTTGTATCCACCTCGATCTCCTTGCAGTGTGTTGTACAAGGGTACCTAGTTATATTGCACGGGTTTATATTGTGGTTGTGCATTATTATACTATTGTTGTGCATTGTTGTACTGTTGTTGCGCATTGTTGTACTGTTGTTGCGCATTGTTGTACTGTTGTTGCGCATTGTTGTATTGTTTTTGTGCATCATTGTATCATGGTGGTACCTGGTTGAAATGAAGTGTAGCATGTCCTATCATCATTTATGATTGCACCCTATAAGTATTTGAAGTTCTTTCTCTGATCATCTCCATAGTTCTACAATCCTTATCATCGTGACCCACTGATTTAAAAAAAATGCAATATGAACTTATTGGTATTGTATTATACTTTTTCATCATTGGACAATGATATGGATCATGCCCATGCGTTCTACAAATCTTGCACCATGGTCCTTCTGTTGGCAAGGGGTTTGGAACCCCTGTTGTCATGTACTATGAAAAAATTGGACATTCATTTTTATGGTGTCCTTTTTTCCCACATAGCGTACACCAAAGAGCCTCTCTTTTCTCTTTTCCCTTATTCTGGTTAAGTTGAAATGTTAGATTATTCAAATCCTCCTTTAGCTCCTCTATTGTTGGATATGTCTATTGATATTGGTTCTCTTCCAGTTGTAAGGTTTCCTGTAGAGCCTCTACCTAGGTTTGTAACTTTTGATGTCTTAATGGGTATTTCAAGTGTGGTAACAGTGAAATACCTCCTAGTCTCCTATATATACCAAGGAGACCTTTTCATTTGGAATCATCTTGTATTGGGAAATCTATGTGGTGTTTAAGGAGGTTTCCCCCTCGAAGAGGCTTATTATCTAAAATTCTCTCTTTCTCAAGGAGTTGAAAACTTATTATGATGTTTTTCTATGCTATCTTGGTATTTAGTTCCTATCTTGGGGTTTCACTGCTACATCTGACACACCTTGGGATTTTCTCTATAACTTTTTTTCTATGGAGTTTCAGAAGGAACCCCTTGAAGGATATTTATTATATGGATCAAGGTACATTGGATTCAATTTTCAGCTCCTAAGGCCTTATACTTTCGGAGATATATCCTGTGTAAGATTGTGTTGTGGAATCTTCCTGAATTTAGTCATCGTGGAATTTTCGCTATGAAATTTTTTCTGTAACATTTCACACCCTAAAATACGGAAGATATTCATAGAAATTATTAATGTATCTGTGATAAAAAATTTAGCTTCTGGGTCATCTTAAATTTGTAGATACACCCTGTGGAAGATAGGGTATTTGACTAGTCCAAATAGATACACCATGTGGAAGATAGGGTATTTGACCCTATGTTCCAGGTAAAACAATTATAAATTATTTCTATAGTATCCAAATTGAGTGATACAAGTTTCATTATATATTGGATAGTATGTATTATTTCTGGTACAATTTTCAGAATTGTATATCAATTATTTTGTGTGAGGCACTCTATACAAGTGAGATCTCCTGGAAGGGAAAAAAAATAAGCAAGTTGTGGGTAAGTTACCATAACTTCCACTTTTCACATCCAATTTTGATCATACATGTGGAATTGCAGAGAAGAAATATCAGAGAACTACAAAAAAAGAAATTTTCATACCAAGAAGGGCCAAAATTTTGGAGATACAATAGAAGAAAGATCATCTAGCAGAACCACCTCAAAATCAAGGTTTAAAAGTGATACTTGGCCAACATGCCACCAAAAAAGGGAACTTCTACACCAAATAATACTCTATAAAATCCTACTTGGACTCTTTATGAAGGTGAAGAAACGTGCAGAGACATAAATGATTTACAAAAGAATACAATAACAAAAGATGAAATACAAGGTATGATGGATTAAACTGAAGCTAAGTTGGAGGAAATAATGTATACTAAGATGGAGGATTTTAAAAGGGACATCATGGAAGAATTGAAAAAAATTCTAATAGAGAGGACACCTGAAAGTGAAAATGTATCCCATGAAATTCATGATGAGGACAAAGGGAAGATGAATCAAGAATGGAGAAACTCCAACCTTGGGTTGAAGACCAACCACTTTCCTAAGATCAATATGAGGAAGTTTGATGGCAAGGATCCGATCACATGGATACTTCAGATGGAGCAATTCTTTGATCTACATGATGTGACACATACACAAAAGGCACTAATTGCTTCTTAATATTTAGAACACAATCAATTTGTGTGGTATCGATGGCTTTGTTCTCACAAAATCACTCGTCACTTGGATAATGTTCATGGAAGAAATTATAGCACACTATGATGATAAAAAGAGAAATACCTTCTTCATCCAATTGATAAATCTCAAGAAAAAGGTTTTGGTTACAAAGCACATTGAGAACTTCCAAAGATTGGATATAAAGGTATCAGATATTCCAAATGAGCACATGATTGATGTATTCATAGGAACTTTAAAGGATAACATTCAACATGAGGTTCACCTTTGGGAACCCAAATCATTGGAGAATGCATTGAGGGTGGCAAGAAATGTTGAAAGTAAAAATATGGCTATGGCTACTAGAAGGACCACTCCTAACATCTATCAAGAGAAGAATGTTCCATATTCTAAAACACCTCAACCTATAAGGTTGACACCTCAACAATTGGAGGAAATAAAAGCAAAAGGTTTATTCTTTAATTGTGACAACAAGTACAGTAAGGGACATAA
>SNQJ01S0286219.1:0-11069 GCA_010110895.2 Picea sitchensis
TGAGAGGTTCCTCCAAGTATTGTGCCCAAAATGACCTCTTCGGTGAATTTAATTAACCTATAGCTCAAAATACTCAAAATCATGGAAATTGCCGGAATGCAATGAAACCAATGCCAATCTGTGCGGAATGGATCATAATGATGAAATAGGATGAGTGATGCAATCCATACCCCAAAATATCCCTCAATAGTCATTGTACTCGCTATAACATCCATCTGGATGCTCTGGTCATCATAACACCCTAAAATGTAATGATGTCCCAAAGTGGGGACATTACAAAAAATGACGTAACCAATGTCCCATCTACATCTTCCCAGTTTGTATGAACATTTCTATATGATCATCAACCAAATCCAAGGGTCCTTTCATAAAACCATCAATATGACTGAAAATAACCATATCTTTGTCTTCGTGTGCATGAAGGACATAGGCTAGGGCAGCTTCAACTAGATCTTCAATTTCTTCATCATTGAGACTAATTGTTTTTTCAACATCATGCACAGGAGGAAAGCAAGGCTGGACAACCTCACCTTCATCAAGCGGGAGCAAAGATAATGATGTCTCAACATGTTGTGATTCGTCAACATTCTTCTTTCTTTTTATGTACATTCCCCTTCGTCGTCTCTTCATCGCAAGGGGCTTGATCCTTAATACAAAGTGCTTTGTTTTCCTCCTTTCAAAAATATATGTCGCATCCAAGGTTTCCTCTAATACTTCTTCACTTCCAAAGTCATGGAATAAAGAATCATTAAAATCTTCAAAAGGGTCAAAACTAGTCATTTTCTCTTCTTGATGTGCAAGAGCAACAGAGGCCTGAATGTCTTCCTCAAGTGGAAGGGCATATATGAGCACATCATCTTCATCAAATGTCTCATCTAGATATTCGACATGAGAAACTTCATCAAGATATTCTTCAAGCTTTTATTCATCCTCATCTATAGAAAAACCTTCTTTGCAAAGAGCGTCTTTGAGCTCTTGGAAAGTATCTTGCAAATCCTGGGTAACTGGCCGATAATGTCTAAAAAATTCTTCAATGAGCTTGGTAGAAGATGGGATACTCTTCGGCTTACATGAGTGTGCAAGACAACTCCTTTGACTTGATTCCAGTGAAGATACACTAATTTTCATCAACACATCTTCATGTAGCACATTTAAGCTTGAGTCATACTTCATATAATTGATGACATGGGTGACTACTAGAGTTGGATCACCATTAAATTTAGGGCAACTTTCCCTCCACTCTGGGAGCAATGATTTGGATACCCAGGGATATTTTGAATATCCAAAGAAGGATAGACTTTATGTAAAGCCSATGGTAAGTCTCGTGAGGCCATGGTTCCATTACTTAGGGTAATACCTCAATGGAGTCACTAGATGAGATCAAGACTCATCAAAGGATGGAAAGGGGAGAGGGAACTTCCCTCTCGTGGAGTCTCTAGGAAAACTAGGGAAAGGCTTTGGGATAGKTTGTCAAAGTGTCGTTAGGGTTCAGAAGAGAATTCAAAATCCTCCCTGGCAACGACACCAAAATGTTATCGCACAAGTTGTAGGTTGGGCAAAGCCCGACCCAACCATCAAATGACGACAACTAGGAGAACACCTACCCACTGTCACCTTAGGCAGGTATTCCTGTCACTTTAGAGATGATAGAATCACCTCAAGGGGGGAATCTCGGTGACCCTGGGGGGAATGAGATGGAAAGTGAAGAGATGAAGGGGAGTCCCCCTATAGGTCAAGATAGAAGATGCAGAAAGGCTTGGGAAAGAGTCTTGGTGATAGCCAATGGTTGCCAAGAGATAAGAACTCCTATAAAGAGTGATGTATATGCCCGAGACTCAAGAACAAGCCAATTATATATGTATAATGTTAGGTGGACAAGCAAGTTAAGCTTATTGTCCTTAATTGCATCAATAAACAATGATTTATATCAACAATAAAACGATAATGATAGTTGCAAAATAAAGTAGTTTAAAGCTTAATAAAAAGTACAAGAGACATGACTAGTTTAACTCAAGAAGATAGCATGAAACTTTAGCAACAATGTAAGGTTGTTGTAAACAAGTTCTGCAGAATTAATTATCAGTGTTATCGCTGTAACAAACAAGTTATTACAGTAGAGAAATCAACCGTCAAAACTTGTCAATAATCCACCAAAAAAGTGTGCTAGCCTTAGTAGATTAATGTGGCAAACTTTTAACAACTTTCAACGGTTGAGTAGTGAGTTATGAATGAAAATGTATTAGGGTTTTTGCAGCCCTAATGGTTGTAGATGAAAAGTTATAACAACAACAAGAAATACTTAGCAATTTGAGATGCCCTAGTAGCTATGACAAGCCTAGAACATCAAGAAGAGAATGCAATTTGAACAAGTTGATTATCTCATGTTTTCACATATCCCAATGCAACAATTCTATTTCTCCAATGCAAATTGAAAATGATTTGTGCTTTAACTATTGGGTTATGGAGTCAAAGAATGAGTTAACTATACTACTTCCTTGGGGGTGTAAACCCTCTTACTCCCCAAGGAAAGTAAAACTAACTAGGAAGTGTTAAGAGGGTGTAAGCCCTTTTACTTTTCCTAACACTACCTTAAGCACCAAATTATTATCAAGACAAATATTGATGAGTTTAGTAGGGTTGTATGCACTTATACTCCCCAAGAAATCCAACTAGTTAAACTTGCAACCAAGAAAAAGAGACCATAACAAGATAAATCCCTTCACCTAGAGCAAGGATTAACAAGAGAAACTTCCACTTTACCAAGAGTTATCCACCAATATGCAAGAGAAACACTCCACAAGAGGTAGCGCACCACTTCCCTCCACCAATAGCAAATAAAACCATAACAAGTGCAAAGGAGAGAGAAAATGCCCAAGAATAGTGAAAATTTCAGCCAAGTACTTCTCACAATGGGAAAGTTATGATGTGAAATGAGATTCAAATGATTTCTATTTATACAAAATGTCTAAAACATAGTTTGTCCACATAAGTTAGGGTAAAACATATGACAAGGGGTCAACAACCCTTATCTTACCCCTTACACAAATAATAATATTTAATTTTTACTTAGCACATGAAAGAAAAACCCTAAGTAAGACGTCACTCCTTTAGGGAGAAGTTTTGACACTTTTTCAAGTCGTTGGAGAAAAAGGTGGAGGTCGTTGGGGCTTCTAGAGCCTCCTCTTCATGCGCCAAGGTCTTTTCCTTCAATTCATTCCTCCTCCGATCAAATCATGCCAAGTGTCAATGAATAACAACTCCATCACCACCAAACCCTAGCCCTAGGTGACGTCAAGCCCTAAAGAGTGACGTTTTTCCCCTCCTAGGCAAGTCGTTTGGCATGTGAGGGTTAGGCAAGGTCCTCCAAGGTGTCTTTTAGGCTTCCAAATCCAAGTCATCGTGATCCAACATGTGGGCCCTTGGCATCCAACTTGTGGGATTCAAGCCCCATGGAAGCCTAAGCTAAGCTTGTTCCTCCAAAACTGTCCACCGACTGGGTCCTGCATGTTAGACTATTGTGCTCATTTAACAATAAACAATGTCACAACATTGTCACCCAACCATAGGCACAAAGCCACCCCCGAACACCTTAACCTTTGACAGAGAGAATGATTCCGGGAAGCAACACTAGACCCAAAAAATAACCAAGAGATAGAGAGAGCGCACCTTTCTCCAAAGGTAGCGCACCAAGCAGAAAGTCCCAAGAGACCATGGTMTAAGGCAAATGGTAGTAGGTATACTAGAATTATAGTCAGTACATGAAAGTGTATGCAGAGGTTGTGCACTTGGGAAAAATATAAAGTGGCCATTCCCAAGCAGTGAAAATAGATCCAAAGAGATCTTGAATTTAATACACTCAGATGTATGTGGACCTATGCTAGTGAAGTCGTTAGGAAACTCTCATTACTATGTAACATGTATTGATGATTTCTCAAGAAAGACTTGGTTATACCTGTTGAAAACCAAAGATGAAGTATTTAGCAAATTCCAAGAATTCAAAGCAAAAGTTGGAAATTTGACAGATAAGAAGATCAAGAATCTAATGTTTGATAATGGAGGAGAATGCACCTCCAAAGATATCGTTGCTTTTTGCAAAGAAGCTGGGATTACGAGAGAGCTAATTGTCCCACATAATCCTCAACAGAATGGGTGGAAGAAAGGAAGAATAGATCTAGTGAAGAATGTTAAGGCAATGATGAATGACTAGAATCTATCCATGTTCTTATGGGGAGAAGCAACTATGGCAACCGTGTATGTTCAGATTAGAAGTCCTCATCGAGTATTGAAGGACATGACACCAAAATAGGCTTTCTCTGGAAAGAAGCGAAGTGTTGAACACTTGATGATATTTTGTTGTCTAGTGTATGTTCATGTTCCTAAAGAGAAAAGGAAGAAGTTGGATCCTTTAGGAAAGAAGGGCATATTCGTTGGATACAGTGAGTCATCAAAATCCTACATAATCTACATCCCAGGTCAACAAAAAGTCAAAGTCAGTAGGGATGTGACTTTTGATTTGAAGATTGTCAGGAAATCTATTGGAGATTCCATAGACTCCAACGAAGAAGAGGAGCATGAAGTTCCCCAAGAAGAAAGCACGGGGTCACCAAAACATCTTAATGAAGAACCACATGAACTTGTAGATCCAGTTGATGTTCCCAAGATCAAGAAGAGACCTACATGGCTTGAATCCACCTTGCGAGAAGAAGAAAGACATAAAGCTCCAAGTGGTACCTTCAGGGAAAGTAAGAAACCCAAGAGACTCTGGTTACGCGACACTCATGACAAAACTTGTGAATGCAAAACCTTCCACCTTTGAAGAAGTTGTCAAGAAGAAAGAATGGAAGGAAGCAATGATGGAGGAATATCCATCCATCATGAAGAATGATGTATGGGAGATTGTGCCAAGACCTAGAGGGAAGTCAGTAGTGACTTCAAAGTGGATCTATAAGATCAAGCATGCGGTAGATGGAAGCATTGATAAATACAAGGCAAGGTTCGTGGCTAGAGGTTTCTTCGAGAAAGAGGGAGAAGACTATGATGAGACATTTGCACCTATTGCCAGATACACTTCTATTAGATCTATTATCTCTCTTGCAACCTCGATGGGTTGGAGTCTTAACCGAATGGATGTGAAGACAAATTTTCTGAATGGAGTGATTGAAGAAGTGTATATCAAGCAACCTCAAGGTTTTGAGGTTCACTCTAGAGAATCTCATGTTTGTAGATTAAATAAGGTTTTGTATGGAATCAAGCAAGCTCCAAGAGCTTGGTATGCACGGGTCGACAATTATTTGACAAGACTTGGATTCTCCAAGAGTTATGTATATTCAAACCTTTACTTCAAGGTTGTGAATGATGCACCTATGATTTTGCTACTATATGTTGATGACTTGTTTCTGACAGGTGTAGAGCCTCTCATTTTTCAGTGTAAGAGGGATCTAGCCTTTGAATTTGTCATATGCACTATTACTTGGGATTAGAAGTATGGCAAAATCCTGGAGAAATATTCCTTGGTCAAGGGAAGTATGTTGTGAATATCCTTCAGAGATTTGGGATGATGGATTGTAAATCCATGGCCACTCCCATGGTGACGAACCTAAAGAAGTTGAGAGACTCAAATTCCCCACCAGTAAATACGTCCACTTACCGACAGTTGATTGGCTCACTGATGTATTTGGTAAATACTAGGTCAAGCATATGCTTTGCTGTGAATACATTGAGCTAGTTCCAGGTGGAACCGAGACATCAGCATTGGCTAGTTGCAAAGCATATTTTGAGGTATCTACGTGGGACGTTGAACTATGGTTTGAGATATGTCTCAAACAGTGATGTACAACTGCAGGGATATACAGATTATATAATCTTCTATCACATCACAATTCCCAAAAATCCATTGCTTTTTTCATCGCTACTAAGCCTACGCCTCATCGATTTAGTAATATCTATATGCTAAATAACAGATTTGAATCGAAAATAACTATCTATGCTAAATAACATATTTGAATCAGAAATAAGCAACACAGATAATCTAATCTCCTTAGCAGCACAATGCTAAGTCAAAGTGGGTAAGATGGGTTTATCCTCAACTGCGTCCTATTTGGCTCATATTTTTCTATAATGGATTAATCTCCAGGTGGTATCTAACACGTGGTATGACTTGATGTGCACATTTTGGGCCATGCGAAAGAGATTAGCTACTCTTCGGATCAATGATCAATCCCTTCTATAAAACCTTCCTGATGCTTCCCAGGATAGATTTGTATCCTCTGGTGGCTAGTTATTCACATAATTAGACGCATGGTGCAAATGACCCAAGTTACTAATGAGATCGAGGTATTAGCTTGTCCATTCTTTGTACTTTCAATGTTATGAGGAGAGTTCTTATGCTTATACCACATCCATTGGTCTTTTCAACATCCTTTCTGTTAGGAGATAATTGTCAGGCCAGTGTCCGCGTCATCCTGGGTAGAATCGCTCAATTGCTTATGTTGGTTGGTGGTGTCCATCCTCATTGGGATATCCCTTTCATGGATTTCTTCTGCGTGGCTTGTGATTGAATCGACCATCCTACATCAAGACTCTAAGCTGGTTCTTAAAGTCTGTATCCTAGATCTTTCCATCATCCAACACAACATAATTCACACCATTTCTCCTTTGCACCCGCATTAGCCAAGCAATCCACTCTGTTACCTGCACGTTGGACGCACTGAAGATCAAGGTTTCAGAAATAGCTTTCGAGACATAAAATTCTTTTCTGTTTAGGGCTAACGTGTTTACACCTGAATTTGGTATGTGTTATCCCCACTTTTTAGGGATAGCTAGGAGATCATGTCTCAAGGCCCACAGGTCCTAGACATGGAGTACCGAGAGCAGGATTGACCTGAGCATGGCCCTGGAGGGCTCACCTCTTCTTCATTCATAATCTTTTGTCTTGTCAACAGTACAAGCATCCATCACCATCGGCTTGATCCTGTATTAGAAGAGTTTCTTGCTCCATGAGGTAATTGGTCAAGGTATCATGGTATGTGTCACTTTTGATCATTGAAACCTTTAAATATATGCATCTGATTCCTTTTATCTCTAACAAATGCTTGGATCTTACATTGTCCCACTTGACCATGCTTGGGGAAATTGACAGGGTGCCCTAGCAAGCCTGTGCCCATGGGTTTTGGTTTGCCACTGGGGAATTTCTGAAAAGCCATCGTCCGCCCCCATCACAACACCACTGTTTCATCTTATCTCCCGCTCATTTATCGCATTCCCCTTGTCCGGGCATTGGGTTGACCTATTTGTAGGATACACCTTACTTGTGGGAAGAAGGGGCTAAAGGCCCAGAAGGTAAAATCAGTTGGTAAAAGACAAAAGCCTAGAAATAAAACCTCGAGATGCTTCGCCCAGGGATCCCCGAGAAGGCAATAAAAAGCCTCTTATCAAGAAACAAGAGGGACCCAGAAAATAACAAAACAAGACCTAGTCAGAGGATAGGGGGTCTCATCACGAGCCAACCTATTAGGTCCATGGGTACCTAACAATATGATATTGCCACCATCTGGTTACCATGCCAGGGAAGTGACCTTTGGTTGCATGGCCAAGGGAAAGGGGGTCTCATCACGAGCGAACCTTCTCATCTCTGCGAAAGTACTTATGGGTAACGCTCTCATCTCTGGTCACCATGCCAAGGCGGTGTCCCCTGGTTAGTTCTTGAACAAAAAATAAAATAAAAGAATAAAACAAGAATAAAAAGAATAAAGGCAAGAATGGGCTTGGAAAAAATGCATCCATTACAGGTACAACTCGCCTTCTACAAAGGCACCCACATGTAACACTTATGCATCCTTGGCCCTCACTGCACCCAGATGTTTGGACATCCCCTAACCACATCACCTCACTTACATGGCATGGATGAGATCTTTCTGGAAATTTTCCTTTTCTTGTGGACACTAGCCCAATAGGACGCCTTGTCCTTTTCTCCAATCTTGTATTGCAGGTTTCTGTAATGTCCTTGAGCTATTAACTGATGTATTAGGGGTTTTATGCATATGTTTAATAATATTGATGATGAGATGTGATTGAGATTTCTATGATCCCTACGACTAATGAGCCCATGGAGGGCGTAGCTTTTGATGTGCAGGACCATGCCTGACGGACAGGTACCATTTGGACCGATACACATGGGGAGATGACCAGTTCGGACCTCCATGGGGCTGAAGAGCCCACAAGATAGATGCTGAGACCCCATCAGGGGGCAGAGACAGGACAAAGCTTGATCAAGGGTTTTTCACATGAGAAGAAGAGGACGTTCCACCAGAGACACTCCGGTCGGACTAGACCTAGGGGGAATGACCCCTTTTCAGTGGAACACTAGCCTTCGAAGGCTTAGGACGTCCCCATCTTCACCATGACATCATCCAACTTAATGGACGCTTTTGGAGGTAGATTGGGCAGCAATGGCACGTGTGCCATGTTAGAGAGGCCCCTGGGGGGCTAACGTTTTGCTCATGGATGTCCCATTTTCCCTAGAAAGGGCTAGTGCCTCCCTTGAAGGGGCTTTTACTCTCTTTTCTGCTTAATTAGGTTTTTTACTTAGCATTTAATGTAAAAACAGTATGATTTTGACATTATGGCCTTGTCGGCCTTTTTATGACCTAAAAAGTAAAATTAGGTCATTGATACAGTATATATTGAGGATTTTGATCCTCATTTTAAACAACAACTCACTCACTCATAGTGAGCTCTGATTTTTAGCGCCTTGTTTGGGTTATTGGCTGATTTGAGGAAGGCGCACTTATTGAAGGAAGAGATTTTTGGCATTTTATGGTGTTTCTCTTGAAGGAAGGTGTTACAACTAGGGTTTGCATGGTTATTTTTTGATGAATTGTAAGTATTTTTCTGCAAAACTTCTTGAATGAATAGTTGTAGTCTAATTTCTTGCATATGTTTATTTATTTTGCTAAATCAAAACCCTAGGTGACAAGCACACAAGTAGGTCCTTGTCTCATGTCCCCTGATAGAGAAACTTTCAGCCATTGAAAGAGAGAAAGAGAGCCTAGCCATAACTACACTCCTTGTTTCTCTTTCACCTGTGCTAGCCCTACCATTTAGAATCCAAGAGGAGGAAGACGTCCTAGGCCTAGGTTATCTACACTTAGGGCCGTTTTCCTTTAGGGTTTGGTGAAAGAGCCTTGTTGTATCAACACTCTCCCTGGTTAAGCCTTCTTGTCTTGATTGTGTGCTTCATCTGAGCTAGCCGTCTTGTCGAGAAGGAGGAGAGAGCACGCGGCCTTTCTTTAGCAACATCGGAGTGAGCCTCTCTCCCCTAGGGTTTTGATTTTGAGGCCTTGCCTTAGCAACACCTCAAAACTCTTCCCTCTAGTCCTTGAATTATTTCCTCCTTCAGCCTGTGCGTCCTTCACTTATTGACTCCATTCTACCCTAAGGCACTGATCTGAGTCCTCCAACGTTGAATTAGAATTGGATCTAAACACTCTTAAAACTTTTGAATCTCAAAACCCTAACCAACTAACCTTGAATGCTAACGTCACTCCTTGCTATTATATCATTGATGCAACAACATTTTGTCTATGAGCAATTGAATGGTAGTTGAGGGCATTTATTAGATTAAGTATTGATCGATTATATTGGATGCCATATCATTCTTGTATTTATTGACAAGTGATACATTTATCATTGCTATTTTGTAAACATTGACTTTGTCAACATTTACTTTTAAATTACTTATATTGAATATCAGATAGTCACTGATTTATATGAAGTACTAACCAAGATTGCACGTATCTGTTTCCTTGTTGTATTGTCTCAAGTGAGTGCTTTTGTTTTCTTTGGTTATACCTTATTATTGGTTGTTTAGAAGAGACTATCTGATTGACGGTGATCTGTGAAGGGGGAATTTGTCCATGTCCTTTTATCCTTTGCCCTTTCAAAACCCCAGGTCACCGGGGACGTCTCCCCTGGGCCTAGCCTCCCTAAAGAGAAAGAACCTACCCATCGTGGTGACATTGGGTGGGATAGGTTCCTGTTACACCAGTTTGGCCCTCTACCTTATAGCCTTTACTCCTAGCTAGAAACTGTGCGATAACCGTAAGCATATACTAAATTGTATTATTGTCGAAATTCATTAACATGTGGTATACTGAACATGGAGAAACTGGAAATATGCTTCAGATTTTTGGAACTTCCTCGTCTACCTGGTTTAATCGACTCACGAGGCTTTCCCTTTGATAGTCATTTTCGTTGGTTTACCTGGTTTAATTAATTCACAAGGCTTAGGTTCATACTCCTGTAGTTATAATAAAGTCACAAGGCTTAGGTTCATACTCCTGTAGTTATAATAAAGTCGCAAGGCTTAGGTTCATACTCGTGCAGTGCTAATAAGGTCGGTCTTTATAAAATCAAACTTGATTAGAAGATCTACCCAGTTTAATTGACTCGGGAGCGTTACCCTTTGATAATCATTTTCCTTGGTTTCCCTGGTTTAATTGATTCTCAAGGTTGAGGTTCATACCGGTGCAGTTCTAATAAAGTCATCTTTATAGAATCAAACTTGATTAGAAGGGGCGTGCCTAAAGCACATAATTTTCAGGGTTTTCGGTGGACATATTGAACCCTAATCCTATAAAAAGGCCTCCTTTAGGAATCTTTGGATAGAGATTTAATGTGATAATTGTGTGGCCTTGTTTAAAACAGGTTGGTGTATGAGACATCCTTCGCCCAACTATTTTAGTGGTAAAGTCTACGGAAGTATACATACCCTATCCTCCTTTGGGTTTGAACTTCTGACCTCTTAGGAGGAAACACATGTTCTTAACCAGTAGGGCCACTCGGGTTGTATAATCAAACTTGATGCAGGTGATTTTTTTTGGTAAGAAAGAAGTTATATATTACCTGTCATAAGCAAAAAAAATTGTAGTATCAAAACTAGTTTTTGAAGTGTTGAATTGCCCCGAAGGGAAACCAACTTAGTCTAACAGTCTAACTTAGTTCTGAGACCCATCCGGGGGCAAAGCAGGTGAACTTAGGCGGACTTATTCTCAGGGTTTTAGGTGGACTTA
>SNQJ01S0286221.1:0-10963 GCA_010110895.2 Picea sitchensis
TAAAGATAGAAAAATAAAATAAACTAACTAAAGAAAAGATTCTAACAATCGACACAATAATTACAAATATTTATCTAAGAATGTGAATATACAAATGATTATGAACAGTTTATATACATTTTACAAGGTTTGCATGAAATCTTCCGAAAATGATTGTTTGATAAAGATTAAGAATAAAATATGAACAACACTTCTTTTTGGATTTTTTTTTTAAATATATTAAACGAATAAATACCAAAATGAATATGATTGAAACAGTGCCACAAAAACAGTCAAAGCTAATTAATGTAATCATTGTTTCATTCATAAACAACTTAACTAAATAACACACATAATAACATGTCGCTGATCAACAGAACTTGTATTATCTTTCTGTGTTGTATGATCTCTTGCATGTACTGTTGTTAAGGGAAACCTATAACAGAACAATTTACTAGCAATTCTAGAATACATTCAAAGAAGTATTTGATATTGGAGTAAATTAATAACAATAGGAAGACAACTAATTAAAAATCGCTTGATCTTAAGATAATCAATATTTAAGAATGAAAGAAAACTCAATTTTGAGTATTGATATTATCCATCATTTAACATTAGAAATAAATTCCATAATAATCAAATGATCGATTAATCATGCATAAAAAATGGAATAAGAAATTATGGAGACCATATAACATTTAACAGTATGAAAACACCATATGATGACAAGCTAAAGCTAAAATCAACCATAATAATATTCTCATAATATAACAATAATGAAAGAACGAAATAGAATAAGCATCACACAGGTCTAAAGAGAAATATGAATTGCTTTTCCATATTATTTCTCAAAATCACATGCCCATACTGTAGTCCTGGAATAATTTTTGGGATAATAGACTCTTAAAGATGGAAAAAAATAATTAATACATAAATGATAGCAATTAATTATGTATTGATAAAAAANACTAAAGCTAATTTAAATCAATGCATAATCAATTATTAAAAGAATATGAAGATATTATAATGAAAATAAAACCACTTTACTCACAAGACAAAGGTCATTAAGCAACCTGGAATTCCATATTCTTCTTTGAAAATACTCGTCCATTCTCCCAAAGATTCCAGCCATCCATTACTCCATTTGAAAAGAAATAAAAAGTTTACAAAAGCAATAATATACAAAAGAGAAATGATTAAAATCCTCTTCTCAATTTTCTTGGATCCTCTAGCCTCTAAACTTTCTCATATATTTATACAATGAATGAACAATTTGGGCGTCACTATTAATTTTCACCACCTAAAATTTGCCTCGTAAAAAAACATCAATATCTCTCAAATCATGCATTGTTTTGGGAAAAAATCTACAAGAAAGGTAAATGGGTCCATTTGGATTCTGGGTTTTCAACCGTTTCTTCAAATTCCTCACGGTTTGGCTGCAAACAGTTCTGCAAAATCGTCTGTCTCATCTTGACGCCTTTCCAAATTTTATCTGTTGTTGCTCATAAAATTATTTGTAGCAATCCAAAATTATTTTTGGATCAATCATCTTGAACGTATTTGGATAACGTATCAAATATTTGATAATTGAAACCTGTGAAACAAAAAAAAACTTAAATTAATAATCTAAAAATTGTGAATAAAACAAAATCTAGAAAAATAAAAAATGAATTTAAACTAACTATAACTTATAAACAAACATTGTTTATAATTTGCTTTCAAATATGATCTAGAAGCTTCAAGTTAATGAAAAAAAAATATTAATTTTAGTTTTTTACAAAATCAAACAAATGATAGATAATTCTTTTATTACTATTATTTTGAAATGAGATGCAAAATGAAAAAAAGAATTTAATTAATTAATATCACCAAATGATTTCATGAAAATGAAAAACCAACCAAGATATTATTTGATGAAGTATTGAACCCATTATTCAAAATAGTCAAACTTGCTGATGAGCAAAAGAAAGAACACATAATCATNACTATTATTTTGAAATGAGATGCAAAATGAAAAAAAGAATTTAATTAATTAATATCACCAAATGATTTCATGAAAATGAAAAACCAACCAAGATATTATTTGATGAAGTATTGAACCCATTATTCAAAATAGTCAAACTTGCTAATGAGCAAAATAAAGAACACATAATCATAATTCAAACGAAAGTAAACATTTGATAAAAATTAACGTTTTGTTTAAATTGAGATTTTTATGCTCGTTTCTAACTTTTGACATATACTTTTGTAATGAATATATCATACTATAGTGAATGTCTTAAGTTTGTCTCAAAGCAAGTCAAGGTATGGAACTATTTGAAAAGGTTGATTCTGTAGCTCATTATAATTATCAAGATTCTCATGGGGGGGCCTTTAAATTTTGTAAAACATTTAGGGGGAGTTGTTGGGGCCCAACAAAGCCTCAAATAATATTGGCAAAAACTAGTTTCAAATGGGAAAGGAAAGGCCACTTGGGTGTAGCTTCCCATGCATGAGTGGACATAAACCACTCATAGTAACATTCTTAAATTCCCATGGGCTCGAGGCCTCTTAGTCCTTTCTTGTCAATCTGTGTGACTTTCAAAGGAACAGTCACATGGGAATGCACATATCGCACAAAAAATATAGATTGTTGAGTCATGTGGAAGATAGAAAAGTCCACTTTGTATAGTTTTTTTTTTCTGTTCAAGGTGGTGTACTAATTTCATGAGTATGCAACTTTGTGTATTGATCTGATGACCCTTCTAGTGATCACCTGTATATCTCTGTGAGTGGTTTTCAGGTGATAACAAATGTGATTCTTGTAAATGTGTTGAACCTGCACATAATAGATCTAGCTAGAAAATACTACAGACATTTTCGGAGAGAAATTGAGAAAGAAGAAGGAGAGAAAGAATGGAAGAATTCTCATTAACCGTAATGAATAATTTACACATGATATAATTTGTATAACTCAATGAATGCGCACTAGAGGATAACCAATGCTCCATAGTGGTGGTCTAGAGTGATCTGGACACACACCAACAATTACGGGAGTGAACTACCACCTAGTCTAGTCTCTTAGGTAGTTACGGGAGTGAACTGCTACCTAGCTGAGTTAACTAGTCAACCAATCTTCAGTTAACTAACTAAAGAGAGTGTAGTGATGAGTATATCAAGGAATCAATGGTAATGTGTCAGTATGGTGATGAAACCAAGGCAAGTGCACATTATCATGGTGATGATCCCAATGTTGCATGGTGACAAAACCAATGGAGCATCTAGGCTCAACTCAACTAGTCAAACTGAAGTGTCAACTGAAGAGAATATTCTCCAGGTGCAATATTCTCCCCTAAAATATAGGAGACTCAATAATGACTAATTATGACTAATAAACAAGAAAAAACCTTAGGAAAAATAATTCCTAGGTGTGTGTGAAGTAACTCCACACCCCGCCGCCCAAAAGGGTTGGATCCAATGGTGGAAAGCGAGGAGTTTTTCACCGTTGGGCAAAGTTCAATTCTCGTGAGGGCTTTACCTGGAGACATGGGGACACCTTGAGGTAGTGGTCGAACGTGTGGTTGCACCCAGAGATACCATATTAAATGGTATCGTGACCCGTGCACACATAAGTGGATCAAAGCCCACCCCCATGTCCTTCAAATTTTTAAACATCAAATTGAAAAATGGATTGAAATCAACTATGCCATTGTGTATAAAGATTAAGGCCATAGAGTCTGGAGAATGAAGAGAAGATGAAGCGAGACGGATTGCAAAGCGGCTAGGGCCTAAACCCTATCCACCTCCGCTTTGGTTTTTTGTTTGCAAGGCGTGGATCTCAGCAGCTGATCAGGGCCCCGGCATTCAGAGACACGGATTCAGAGCGTCCCTCCTCCGTGCACGCGTTTTGGAGCGGTTTTTTTGATTGCAGGACGCGGATCTTCGCCTACAGCAGCCGATCAGGGTTCCCCGACATTCAGAGATGCGGGATCGGCACCTTCAGAGTGTCCCTACGTGGCCTGAGATCGCCTGCGTTTTTGCATGCGTGTTGGTGCAGTGGTCTTGGCTTGGCGCTGCGATTTCTCTTGTTTGCAGGAGGTCGACTACGATGGCCCCAGATCCGATTGCTGAGAGGGGAAAATACCCTTTGGAAGCATTCAAGGCATTAGTCTGCTCGGCAGGACCCAAATCCAAGCCTTCTCTCTCGTCTAAGTTTGTTAAGAAGATGGAGGAGATCCCTTCTCTAGAGCTATCTCCAGAGCAGCCTTGCTCTCTTGCCCTCCTTCTAGCAGAAAAGGCCCTCATCGAAAAGTTTACAGGGTTATGGCCTAGCCCCAAAATGGTGGAGGCATGGATGGATGATTGATGGAAATCGCTAATAAAGGGAAACGTTTCTTTGTTCGCAGTAGGCAGGGGTTTTTTTGTCTTCAGTTTCTTGAGAAAATAGGACTGTGATCTAGTTTTCAAATTTGGGCCCTATTTCATGGGGTCGAGAGGACTGTTCTTAGCCCCCTGGACTCTTGACTTCAATCCCGAAGCCGATATCACCGCATCCCCTGTATGGGTTAGGCTGCCTCGCCTTCCCTTTCATCTCTTGGGGACAAACTCACTGGAGGACATTGGAAATAAGCTTGGGCGTTTCTTGGACAGGGCAGAGCCGAAAGGGGACCAGTTTACCTGCGCTCACATTTGTGTTGAGGTTAACCTCGAGAAAGGTCTTCCGGAAGCCATTAAGCTCTCCCTGGGGGAATGGAGCCATATCCAAGAGCTGGACTACGAGCAGATTCCTTTTAAGTGCCTCCGGTGCCATGCTTAYGRCCACTTYGYAAGAAACTGCCCCAAAGCCTCTSAGGAAYCGGGACCARTCAAAGAWGATGATTTTCAGCCCRTAGCTAACYGAYGAAGGMAGTCAAGGCGAAAGGATCCACTAGCCYAGGCCCYRAAGGCCACTCATTCAGCAGAGGCAACTCTAGAAAATAAAAACAGTTTTGATGCGCTAAAGGAAGATGAAGCCCCAGAACCAGAAGCAACAACAGTCAAGGAAGATCCTCCAGAAGACGAAAGCCTTCCGGAATCCACCCCCCCAAATTCTGTAGCAGCGCGAGAGATTCGGGCTTCAGATCCGGAACTCTCTACCCATGCAGGTCTGGTTACAGCCCCCTCTAGCGGCTCTGGGGGAACTTCTGAACCTGAAGAAAATTCAGTCACGTTTCCGCTCCTTACCCGAGGGAGAAAGACCAACAAAGCGCGCAGAGAAAAGGAGGCGGCCTCCAAMATTTMTTTAGGTTCTTAGAAAAATCTGGACCCCTACATTAAGGGGAAAACTTCAGCCCCCTTGGTATAATGCTTTGCTTCTGTCTTTTGCTATGCTCATAGTTTGTGAGAATTTACTCATGTACGCATTCTTTGTCATACTCTCGAATTAGCTCAAGGAGCAGAGGGGATTGGTCTCCCAAGACATTCACAAGAAGGTTGGTAGCACTGTTAGAGGTCACCAACCTTCTTCGGATTTGTAACTTTCTGATTCTGGCTGGCCAGAATGCCGCTTAATGCAACATAATCGTTTTTGTCAAAAAAAAAACTCCACACCCCGCCTGAACATCACTATGGTGAAAATAAAGAATGGTTCCTAACAACAAGGCCATGTTAGGTACCCAAATACAAAAGATACAATGAAAATAAAGTGAGGAAAGAGGGAAAACTTCATGGGAAACCCCCCATCCCCCCCCTCAAGGTACAATGTATGTAAAAAGAATAACTACAATTGCTAGGCAACTATGTCCTTCACTCCAAGATGACTTCGCAGAGAATGAAACTTCTACTCAGTGTAGGTCTTGGTGAATATGTATGTCATCTGTTCTACTGAAGGACATAACTGTAGGTCGATGATTCCCTTGTGTACTATGTCCTGGATGTAGTGCATGTGGATCTCGATGTGCTTCGTTCGCTGCCTCTAAACTGGATCTCTACAGAACTTCAGAGTGCTCTGGTTGTCACACCAGATGACGATCGACCGATGAAATTGAATGCCTAACTAAGTGAGAAAATGTTGTAGCCACATAGCCTAAATGGTTATGTTAACTACCCCTCGGTACTCTTCCTTGGTTGAAGATAGAGCAATGGTAGCTTGTTTCTTGCTCGACCAACAAATAGGCCCGGAACCAAGACTGAGTGAGTACCCAGATGTGGAATTGCGATCAGTGCTATCGCCAACCCAATCAGAATCAATGAACCCGATGAGATCTAATGTAGATTTTGCTGCATAATGAATCCCAAAGGTGATGGTTCTCTATATGTATCGAAGGATACACTTTGCAACCTTCCAATGTAGCTCATGTAACTCATGCATGAACCCAAAAACTATGCCAACTACATAGGAGAGGTCTGGTAAGGAGTGTGTGAGATACAACAAGCTCCCCACTAGTTGTCTATACAATGTGATGTCAACCAATGGAGTGTCCCCTCCATCATCAAGTTTGACCCCTGATAGGAAATGAGTTGGAGAAGACTTGCAGTCTGTCATGTAAAATCTCTCAAGGATATCTCGTGCATACTTGGCCCGAGACAGTTTGATGCCTGATGCATCCTGATTGATCTCGAGTCCAAGGAATAAGTGTAGCGGATCCATGTTCATCATCAAAAGACTATCGTGTAGAATCCTCTTGACTTTAGAAATCGTTGAATTCGAGCAACCGTTGATCAACAAATCATCAACATACATAACTAAGAGTAGACGTGAATCAGTCGTCTCGAGCACGTATACATCTGTGTATGATTTACAATGTACAAAGTTCATTGACAACAAGTAGGAGTTCATCTTGGCATACCATGCCCTCAGATCTTGCTTGAGGCCATAAAGGGACTTCTTCAGTCGAAAGACTAAAGATGAGTCCTACATAAATCCCTGGGGCTGCTCCATATAGATCTTCTCAGAGAAATCACCATGAATAAATGCATTCTTCACGTCCATTTGATGGACTTCCCATCCCTTAGATTCTACAATGGAAAGTGCCAATCATATGGAATCCATATTCATTACTGTAGCAAAGGTCTCATCATAGTTAATGCCATTCACCTACTGAAAGTGTTTGGAAACAAGCCTGGATTTGTATCTGCTAATCTGTCCATCGACTGCCCTCTTGGTCTTGTAGACCCATCTGCATCTGAAAAGTTTCCTCCTAGAAGGAAGGGGAACCAGATCCCAAGTCTGGTTCTCGAGGAGGGATTTTTACTCCTCCTACATGGCGGATTCCAAAAAGGGATTTCCAGTAGCCTCGTCATAAGATTGTGGATCTGAATGTTGGGTATGTGTTATATTTTTTGGGACAACATATTTTCGGGACCACATGATATTTGGGTGGTTTTTCTAGCACATGGTTTTTTGCCGATGGTTTTCTATTTCCGGTTAAGGACTTAGGGTTTTGGACTAATCCAGGTCATTGGGTTAGGGTTTTGGATGCCGCTGGATCCTATATGTATATTGTATTGTAAACAATGTAACACATGTATGAATATAATATATGTTGGTTTTCCCGGTTTGGGTTTCCAAGTGAAAAATATCTGTGTAATGTTTGTATTTTCCATTGTATCTTTTCTGTTCTTTTCTGAATATCAGTTTGCAGTAGATATTGTACAAGGTTAGAATTTACACTGAAGACTGAACCAAAAAAAGATGCTTGGAGGGCAATGGTTTAGTGGCAGTGAGTGAAACATGAGGCTCCTCGAAATAAGATCGATTCCTCCTAGTATCAGTTGGATCACCAACGAGATCCCGTGCATCCTAAAGAGTAGTCTGTGACCACTTGGGCCTCTGCTCTGGCTCTGCAACTGCAACTAGATGCTCTGACTCTACATATGACTGTACTAACTCTATATCTGAATCATCTGAGTCTTATGAATCATAAATCTCATTTGAATAAGAGTTGGTATGTGCATGCTCATTATCTTGGACATGTGGAAGAATGAAGGTGTCTACATGCAGTTGTTGATGTACATGCGAGACACTTTCCTTGAATTCGAAACTTTTCTCAATGATGAGACGGTCCGAGGAAAGATCAATAATTATATATCCCTTCACACCGTCAGGGCATCCAACAAAAATACACTCATTGATTTGCGGATCAAGTACCTTCCTCTTTTCAGAGGGAATCTGGGCCCATGCATGTGAAACATAAATACGAAAGTGGGTCACTTCCAGTTTGAAGCCACTCTAAGCCTCGTAGGGGGTATTATCCTTAACAGATCTATGGGGAGATATATTTTGGATGTATGTTTCACAATTAAGTGTTTTGGCCCATAGTCTCTGTGGTAGTGACTTTGCATCCAACATGCAATATGCCATCTCCTTTAGAGATCTATTTTTCTGCTCAACAACTCCATTTTGTTGCAGAGCATGGATGATTTTAGGGGCTAAATTTCGCTCATGGGATAATTTTCCATGGTTTTTCCAAAAATGAGATTCACTATTTTAAAAATGTTTCGCCCAAATTCTATAGGATAAAAAAAAATTACCTTAAAAATCGCCAAAATTTTATAAAAACTATATAAAATCCTTAGAAATTTGAATATTTTTACAAAATATCGCCAAACATTTATAGTTGGCATATGAAAGATAAGTAAGATTCGCTAAGATTTCTACATTTTAAAATAATTTTCCATCCTTAAAATCATCCCTATTGCGGAGTATAGGGAACTGTGTGCTGCAATTGAATCCCTGCCTCATGGAAAATATTATGGATCTCATGATTGACATAATATCCATTGTTATCAGTTCAGAGGACTTTGATTTTATTTCCAGACTGTGTGTCGACCAGGGCTTTGAAATCTTTGAGGTGTTGAAAGACCTCATATTTTTGTCTGAGAAAGTAAATCCATGTAAAACATGAGAAATCATCAACAAAAATGAGAAAAAATCTCACTTTGCTGATATATGGATGTAGAAAAGGACCCATAAGGTCACTATGGATCAGATCTAAAGGCGTGGAAGCTCTCTGAGACTTTCCTTTGTCGAATTTCTCTTTAGGGTGTTTTCCAAGAACACATCCCTCACATACTCCCTTGGAGAAATGGATATCTGGTAGACCATCAACCAATATTTTCTTGCTAAGTTGTTGCATATATTTGAAATTCAAATGTCCAAACCTTTCGTGCCATATCCTACTACTTTCATCAACATGGATACGCAGTAAAGCATAATTTGGTTCACTAAACTCAGAAAATGTATACAATCTAGATTAATGATTTACCTGACTGGTAGCAACCCTGGAGTTGGTTTTCATGTCATAGATTTCCACTGCATTTGGTGTGAATGTGAATTTCTTTCTGGTGCCAGAATTCTCCATCTGATACACAGAGAGAAGCTTGACGGAAAGTTTGGGAAAGTGATATTCTCAAAGCTTTCGTTGGTGAGTTCAATCCTTCCTTTGCCAGTGACTTCGACTGAAGAGTTGTCCCCCATCAAAATAGGAGGACCTTTGCATGCATCCAATGAAGAATAGACTGCTTTTGAGGAGGCCATGTGATGTGATTCTCATGAATCTACGATCCAAGTATCGAGAGAGGAGTTGATGGCAATCAAGGCATGGTTAGAATTGTCTTTCTTGGGATTCTGATATTCCGGCTTCTTCTTCTTGGCACCCTTGGGAATGCGATATCCAAGGTTATTTTTCTGAAGTATTTGAGTCATTAGATCTATTTGTTTATGCATGGATGTAGATTCTGGATGGAATCCTTTGTGGCAGTACATGCATTTCTCCCCTTTTCTTCTCTTTCCACTTTTGGATCTGGAGGCATCAGTGAAGTGTTGTGTGTACCCTTCCTTCTTCAGATGTGCATGATATTTACTTTTGTCTTTATCTTTAGATTTATGATATTGATAGCTGCCATCTTGCATAGTAAGTGCATGCACCTTTGGGCCTTTGATTTTGCCGATGTTGATGAGCTTAGTTTGCTCTTGTGTCGGGATTCAATAAAGTCCTCAAGAGAAGGTATATTCCAAGTGGCTCCAGAGGCGAATCTGACTAAATGGAATGTCGACATGAACACAGGAAATTTAGGACCAAGTTTCGAGAGAATGGTGAGAACCATTTGTTTCTCCTCCTTAGATTTATCAACCCTGAAAGATTTGAGTTGCGACAGTAAATCCTTGAATTTTGTAAATATATCTTGGATATTGTCGAAGATTTTTGGATCCAATGTGAGCAATTCCACCTCCATCATGTGTCCCTTCATCTCATATTTCTTTCCAAATATCCCTTCCAAGGTGGTCCAAGATGAATTGGGAGTCTTACAAGAAGATATGTGAAAAAGGAGATCGAGAGAAATAAGACTGCAAATTGTTTTGAATGCTTCATCCATTCGATTGAAGTACTTGGATTTTTCTATGGATGATGTTGGCTTTGCATCTGTATTCAAGGTTAACTTGTACAGTTCTCTGGTTCAGAGATGTATGACTATATATGGAGTTGTCCACAGGCTGAAGCCATTGTTTTCGCTGGAGTTCAAACGGCCGTAGCTCAGGAGGCAAGCATGGCTGGCTCTCTTCTTCGCCTGCATTTTCATGACTGCTTTGTTAATGTAAGTAACTCAATCTATATTCAGATTTTCATGATTTCTGTTCAGAGTTATATTGTTTTTCTTCCTAGAAAAATAAATTATCGCTGCCCTCCAAAGTTCTTGGTAAGTCTTGAACAGAATTATAACTACATAGAATTGATGAGAGTGAGTAAAACAGTTACAATAAAATAAACACAAATTTTCATTAAATTGTAATGGATATTTTATGGATAAATGGAAGTTATGTGTAGGGATGTGATGCTTCAGTGCTGCTGGATGATACCAGTACATTTGAGGGAGAGAAGACGGCAGCTCCCAACCTCAACTCTACCCTTGGTTTCGAAGTCATAGATGCCATCAAAGAAGAGCTTGAATCTGCATGCCCTGGAAAAGTTTCATGTGCTGATATTCTCGCAATGGCAGCACGGGATTCTGTGGTCATGGTATAATT